>JAKCPI010031550.1:0-73924 GCA_023213315.1 Euborellia annulipes
CACTGGTCATTAGTTATAATACTATTAATAGAAATAAGAAATCATCCTAAAACATTAAATCTGGTGTGACTGGTCCCTCGACACTAGCAATTACGTACGTAGAGGAAGAAAAAGTAAAGAAAGCGAAATTTACGTTATTATTGTGGCATTCGACGTCCAATATCGTCTAGAAATGAAGTGGTATTGATGGTGTTTTAGGGGTAGTGAAAGGGGTGATTGTTTTTTTATGCTCATAGACGAAACAGCCATAAAAAGAATGAATTAATCGGGATCAACCAACTCTTTCAGTTCTAGTTAAACTAATCATATCATGATTAAAAAACAGCAGAGGTAGTAGTTAGTTAAGACCCATAGTTCGGTATAAGACTTAACTAAGGTGAAATTAGAAACATAAGGCTTGTTTTTATTAAAGCTTTTGAGGTTTGAATTATTATGGGGAATTTTTAATTATAGACCACATTTTTGTTATTAATTATTTATTAAAAATAAAAATACTGTTTCGACTGCTTATTCTACAGGGTTATCAAGTACTGTGCACTTTGTCCGAATGGAAGTGAACTGAGTCAGTTCAGTCCGAGCAGGTGGACAGCACTTGATAACGGCTACAGAATAAGCAGTCTAAAGTGACTCAGTTCAATTAAGTCGGAGCAAATGCATAATACTCGACGGCTGCAGAATAAGCAGTCGAAACGTTGCACAGTATTTATATTTTTAATAAATAGTTAATACAAAAATGGGCTCTAATTAAAAATTCCCCTAATAAGCCTTGTTTTCTTTTTTTTTTTTTAATTTAAAATATTTTTTTAAATTCAGATGAAGATGAAAATCGCCTGCTGAGAATCATAGTGGCCAAAGTCCGAAAATTCGATTTTTGAGTTAATGTGTAATGAGAGCGATGTTAAAACTCCTCTTTTGGGTGCCAAAATGGCGGAAATATATTTCCATTCTTTGCTATTGATTATGGCTTATTCATTTGTTGCCCGGCTATAATTTGGCTGGGGGGGGCATGGGACCATCTATCCTCCGGAGGTCCTGTAAAGCCCCATATTTTCTCAATTTTTCTTGGGACAGAAAGCTTTCTGGGGGGCAGCCTCCCTCCCTCCGGTACCCCCCTAGTTACGCCCATGCGAATTGTTGAATTTCGGACTTTCGCCTCTACGATTCTCAGCAGGCGATAGTCTAGCGGGAGGAGAAGACCTGGTATTCATTCCAAGTTTTAATTATCAGCATCTTCTCAATCAAATTAAAACATTAGTTAGCTTTATTTAAAGCTTATTTTAATTTTTAATAATTTTTATAAATTATGCCTTTATTAAGTTACTAACTTCACAAAACTTTCCTTATTTAATCATATTTAAAAAAAAAAAACTCATTTTTTTAACTCGAGCATATTCTTGTTTACTATATCAATGATTTGCTATCGGTCGGATAAGTTTGCTAGTTGATTAGAATAGAAGCAGCAAAGGATAATATGTATGCACTTTAGAATGCAAATAATTTAAAAAATCTACATTCAAATTTTTAAAACGTTAAGGCTCTATTGGACACAATGCTGGTCAAGCGATATTAGAAAACCATACCGCTGCGATTTACTGCACGATATTATATTTCTGCACCTCTTTGAAAGATACACACAACTTTCATAAAAAAGTTGTATTCTAGGTTAAAATCCAGTCATCTTTAAGATTTTTTTTCCTGAACAAAAAGACAATAACAAGTGTGATGTTATCATGTTAAAATGTTACTTTATAAACTTTATACACTGAGAGGCTCATAATTTCGAATATTAATAGAAAACAATCTCTGACTATCAATCAAAATTAATATAGAAATTTATTTTTCCATAAAAGGTGATGATTTATCATAAATTCATAAAAAAATCTGTCTCTAGAGATCCTCTTTAATTTACAAAAAAAGGAAAAAATATCTTTTATTGATATTGATGGTTAAATAATGAAAATTGCTTAAGTGATATTTTTTATCAATACCAAACGACTGTTTTGGTTCCTAGAATAATAGAGTTAGATGTATGCAAATTAAAAAAAAAAAAAAGGCTCGAGTTGCTTCTTCCAAACAACAAACCTCTTTGAATAAATGAGTCTCGTCTAGACTGACTGATGTTTAAAGAGTATCTCTTTACTTCCTTCCCTAAATTCTGAATTGAGTGAGAGCTTAGAGAATTCAATTACAAGAACGATATTTGATCCGTTAAGATTTATTTTAATTTTCTCCTTAACATTGATTTTTAAATAAAAAATTGTGTAGTGTGATGAATAATTATAGATTTATTTTTCGAATTATGGATCATAAGGACATCGGAACGATTTTGATTAAAATTGATTAAAATTTTTTAGATTCTCTTTCAAATGTATTTCTCATTTCGCTCTCAAAATTTTTTGAAGCACACTTTACTCGTGTACTTTAAAGGAAAGATAGGAGAAATGGTTGCCATGGTAACAAAAAAATAAATATTTTCCCATAATTATAAATTTCATTACTCTCGGGCCTTGGTGAAGTGGTTAGGGTCCTGGCCTTCTGTACCAAGGGTCGCGGGTTCGCATCGCGACTCATGCGAAGTTTATTTCAATTTAATTGGCTACCAATAAATTGAAATAATTAGAGACAGGGTTTAAATGGCTTCCGTTGCCGAAAAAGACCTTAAATAAATTTAAAAAAAAAAAATTTAATTACATCATGAATTCTAATATATCGACGGAAACTAAATATATCTCTACACAAAAAATCTGGTGTGCTGTGCGACCAGTCACACCAGATTTTATTTCTTTAATAGAAGTTTGATCATTACTCTATATATGAAATATATAGAGAGAATATATTTTTTATATTATTATCAAAAAAAAAAAAGTAAAAGGGTATTTTGATTGTCATTTTGTGATGGTATTTGTCGTAGCTGATCCAGTCCTAATCAAGGCTTTTTTTTCTGATAGAAAAAAACCGCTTTAGTATAAAGTTGTCATTTATTTATTTATTTATTTTTTTTTTTTTGTTGCTGTTTTGTATTCTCATATTATTGACAGACTGCCTCCACTTCTGGCTATATCTATTGTTTTCTTCACAAGATTTACTAGTTCTGAACTTTACCTAAACTGGAATTACGCCTATATTTTCTCCCGACCCATGAGCGCAAGGAAAAATCATCATGTACAAACTAAACAAGAAATTTCTATAATTATCTGTGAAATGGAACAGAAGCGTTGTCAAACAGGAGTGTCGGGTACGTTTCATCGAGAAATTACAAAAGATTCGTTCTTTACTAGAAATTGCTATCATTCAGGCTACAAAAAATAGCAGATTTTTTTTTGGAGTTTAGGCTTTCACAGTTGTTATCATTATTAAAGCAATTTGGATTTTCGGTTTAACTGTGGTTTATTTGTAAAATAAAAACGTTTTGGCCACTCATTCTGTGGCTTCTTCAGGTACAAATCAGCTAAGATTATAAAGGCTAGCGATTTGTGACAATCCCAATTGAATTAATCGAGAAAAAACAAGATGGCGCGCTTCTCGACATGCACGCCATCCACATATGGGTGATCGCAGCGCCTCTACCTCGGTCTGACACGAAATTCAAATATTGTATTTTTAAAGAATAATTAGTATACACTAGAAAAATACAGTATTTGAATTTCATGACTGATTGTATATAGGGGCGCTGCGATCGCTCATATGTAGATGGGCGTACATGTCGAGAAGCGGCAGCCATCTTGTTTTTTCTCAACTAATTCAATTGAGATTGTCACAGATGTAACAACCTTTATAATTAATAATCTTAGCTGAATTGTACCTGAAGAAGGCCTGAGTGGCCAAAACGTAATTTTTACAAATAAACCACAGTTAAACCGAAAATCAAATTCTTTTACTAAAGATTTTTTCTCTGTTCCTTAAGGAAGATCTTATGATACATAATGAAATCAAATGATATTATCTACCTCAAAGAAAAAAAGTAAAAAATATATCAGCCATCTAGAAACAAAGATATAGGTGATGATTGTGGTTAGTTTTAAACTTTAGTAAAGTTTGATTAATTATCATTTCTAATTGGTTTATTTCCAATAGTTACTTACTTTTCCAAGTTAAACTTATTAATGAATATGGTATTTATAAGAAAACAAAAGAAACAAATCAAGTTGAGAAATTTCTCCCTCTATATTATAAATTAAAATACTTTGAGTGTGCATTCCTTACATACCCTCCACTTTTCTTGTTTATCAATAAAATAAGAGCAAAAACTGGATTTATAAAAATAGTTAGAATCCTACATGAGCAAGTCTATTTCAATCGAAAACCACATTATAAATATCTGTTGCCGGTTGGCTTGTTGGTTTATTTTAAAACCGGAGGACGACGGTAGACTTGGTGGCGTCATGCTAGAATGACGATCGGCAAAAAGTTGCCCGGGCGCAAAAGGCTGAGGGCTGCGAAGGCCACGAGAACCACTTGGCCAAGAAGAAATTGTAGGAGTGGAGAGGAGAGGGACTAAGATGCTGCTGCTGATGATGATGATGATGATGAAGGTAGTGGTGGTCCAGTGGAGCAGACTGCCGGCCGCCTGCTTCTCTTCTTTTGCCGAGCAGGTCAGCTTTAGAAAAGAGAGAGAGCCAACGTAGAATGCGTCAGACGGTTATTAAGCATCTTGAGAATGAACAAACAGTAAATTATCAAAATTTTTTTTAAGTTATTGTTACTCTAGACGGCAACACTTAGATGAGATTCAATGGATTTTTTTTCATACTTGGATCTGAATTGCCATGAACTCAGATTTGAAAGTTCAATACTAGATAAAAATAAGATTAGGGTATTAGGGTAGAAAATTATTTAAGTTCCAAGAGGACTCCGGAAGAAACAAAAATGAAGCTCCTTAAGTACAATTTCTAGAGAACTTGTCATTGGTTCTGTCCAATATCATAATGTATTCTGAAAGAGTATAATCTGTTTCCGCTAATCACTCTCTTTGCCCGTCTTTTCTCTTATCTCTAGATTTTGGGCGCAATATATAGTGTAATCCCTCAATGGGAAATTGACTTAAAGTTTTATTATTTAAAGCAGGACAATCCAATTTAAGGTAAAGTTAGAAATTTTGTCAGATTATAGGTTTTAGGTTTCAAAGTATTACCGTAAAATAGAATCAGTGGGGCGATTAGAATCAAAAATTTAAAAAAAAATTGTTTTACACAGAGTAAAATTAGAGCTTCAAAGAGAAATTTTCTCCAAATTTCTCTTTGATCTAAATGAAACCAGAAAGGTTTTATTCCACTGGTTTATCCACACCTATTTTTTTAGTATATCAAAAAAAGTTTTGGGTATTTATGTTTACATTTTTAGTTTATGAATGTTATTATATATTAAAGAAGAAATGATGCTAAATTTTCTTATGCCAAAAAAATAACCTTTTTTTGACATTTAAATTTAATATATTAATATTTGGGATTCCAAGCCCTCATTCTAAAAAAAATTTTTTGTTAGAAGGATTTTGTGAAAAATTATTTAAAATTGACTTGCGAGTCGTATTTATATAGAAACTTTAAACTTGTTCGTTTCACTTGCCATGGTAAAAAGTACACGATATCTTGGTCAAAAGTTTTGCTTGAGTGCAAAAAATGAATGAACAGAATGCAGGACAAAAATGTGTAAATTGCAATGGCAAGCCAAACGAACAGACCTTTTATGTAAAGAAAAAAAAAAGAAAATATATATTTTTCAAATTTAAGAGATGGCGGCTTAAACAATAGAAAAAAAAATCTGGTGTGACTGTCGCACAGCACAGAACTTTCTCTTACCTTTGGTAATCGAAAGTTGTGTTCTGTGATTGTCACACCAGATCTTTTGTGTCGAAATATATTTAGTTCCCGACAGTACGGAACATTTGAATTCAGATATAAGAGAAAATATTTATATTTTGCTACCATGGCAACCATTTCTCCTATCTTTTCTATGAAGTACAAGAGTAAAGTGGTATTCAGAAGATTTCAACGGCAAAATGAGAATATACATTTTAAAGAGCATCTAAAAAATAATTGATTTATGAATTAAAAAAAAAATTGTTGGAGCGAATTTTGAGAAAATCGAAAAAAAAAAACTGGAAAAGTACACCAGTAAAGTACTAGTACTTTTTGGTCGATTTTGATTAAAAGCTTATTTTAACGCTCCCGGGGGGTGTTTAACTTATATATAAAATTTCAATCCGGTAGCTCAATTCCTTCATGCTTAAAATTGAACACACACCCACATACAGACCATGTCGTGAAAACCACTTCTTTTGGACTCAGGGGACCTCAAAACGTGTATATCCATCAAAATCTCGACATTGAATTTTTGACATGGAACCAATACTTTCTCTCTATATATATTAACATATATAGGTAATCGAAAGTAAAAAATAAATGTTTTTAATATTTTTTTTTTCTATACTTCAATTATTTTAAGTACCAGTTTACCCCCTTTTACGTACATAAATCAATTTCAATTGGTAATGAAATAGAGGAGAAAGAGAGAAGAGAGAGAGAGAGAGAGAGAATTCAATCATCCATTCAAATAAATTAATGCATTATTTTACAGCTTAGTCTGAAGGGGTATCCCTCTAGTATTATTTTTATTGATATTTCAATTTAATTAATTTAAATATCTGATACGAAAATAAGTAGGAGGTAGCAGAATAATATTTAGGAAAAAACACCGTGAACTAGAGAAGTGAAATTCTAAAGGAAAATGGAATCAAATAATTTTCAATGAGAACGTTTTATTGAAATTTATTATCCGATTTTCGAGTTATAGTTGCGAGGACTGACATACGCCTTTTTCTTGCACCCGGATGACGTCATTTTGCACACTAGCAACTAACCGAAGTGAAAGGGATGCAGCATTAGTACTTTGAGGGCAGGAATCAACCAAGTTGATGAGTGCGAGAACCCTGGATTGGTGGCCTAGAAGACAAAGGCTGTTAAAAGTCCATCTATACATATATTTTTTTCAACAATATATATACAAATATTATATATTCCTTTCTAAATAATATATCTGTAAAAGACAAATGGCCGAAGCCAACCGAAATGACAACAAAAAATTAAATGATCCTCTCATGAAATGGAAAACAAAATTGTTCATTTAGGAGGCCAAAGTACAATGAAACAAAAACGAATTTAGGCCTAATATCCACGCCATGTTATATACCGGTATATTTTAGGTCTTTTATGTCAAGTATTTTGCTTTAGATATATGATACAATAAAATAATTTTAATATGTCCCTGAGAGAATGGTATACTATGACGTAACCAAAAAATAATATTAAATTTCAATAAAAATAGGTTATTTAGTTTTTACTAGAGGTGGGAT
This sequence comes from Euborellia annulipes, assembly GCA_023213315.1. NCBI lineage: Eukaryota > Metazoa > Arthropoda > Insecta > Dermaptera > Anisolabididae > Euborellia > Euborellia annulipes. The sequence goes on from JAKCPI010031550.1 coordinate 7,349, forward strand.
ACATTTTTTAAGAAGATTCTAGCTATTTTTTTACTGAGGCGGGATGTATTTATTGATTAAGATAGAGAAATTGCCTGTTATTTCTGGGGATTCATTTAGAAATTCGCTACCTACGGGGAGTAAATTGATTATATTGAAAGTAAAGCCCTATTTAGATAGATATCAGAGAGTTAAAGGTCAATGGATTCTGAATACACGTAGGATTTTATTGAATCCTTACACGCAATAAATTAGAATATTAATTGATATTTAAACCAGTCAAAATACATACAGATTGCAATTATTATCAGTAATAATTTAATTAATTGGACTCGGTTATCAAGAAATTTCAAGACCCTTTTGAACTCAAGTATCTTTAAATGTATCATTACTATTTTTTTTTTATTTTATTAAAGATTCTTTAAAAATGGGTTATTATTATAATACAAGTCTTCATCTTCAAAAGTACGTCATTAGATATTCGTAATTCATTAAAAAAAATTGTATTCGAATTTGTAAAAAAATATTCTAGGTAACAATTGAGTTTTAAACCCCTAATGCCCAAGAAGACGAAAATATTTTACATAAAATATGTTAAATTTGGCAAAAAATAAATGAGTTGATACGCATTGAATATTTAATTAAATTTTGTTTTAAATTCTCATTTTTTATCATAAATATTCATTATTATATGTCCCCCCCCCCCTTTTTTTTAACTTTATATAGGTTTTTTGTAAAAATTTATTCAAAATAATTTAGAAAAATTTCATAAATGGCTTTTTTTCATGGAATTAATATTTCAATTTTTCAAGTTCAAATTTCATTTTTCCTATATTGATTGAGGGCAAAACATCTCCTGGTCTCCGGGAATCAATCTAAAGTGCGACGCGTAATAAAATTCCCCAATTTGGCCACGTGTTCCAATAAGCTTAGAGCCCGGGTCCCCTCAGGAAAAAATTTCAAGAAAATGATTTTTTTAATTGAAATTTTAAACATGAAAATTATTTTATAAATATGATTCAAAAATTTTAACGATTGCTTAATCCACAATTTATATAAAGATGACCTGGTAGTCTGGTCTCACGGAAACACATCGATTGAATAGAGATCCCGGGTTCGATTCCGTTTAACCCACCATCAAATCTCTCATTTAATTATTTAAATTGCGAAATTAATTAAATTTATATTTTAATCTTTATTTGTTTAATTATCAAAATAGGATTATCTTCTTACCTTTTTAAAGTTTCAAAGCTTAACTCTTGTTTCAAATAAACAACGAGCGAAATTAAATGAAAAATAAGCCTATGCCAACTAAATTAATCATTGTCTCAAATATAATAAAGGGAAAATGTAAATACATTGCATGAGTTGATTCAGTTGCTTGCTTTGCTTTATTTTCACTAATTCTAAACATCGCCATAATAGCTCCAAATATTTCATACGTCTTATGAATATAAAGATTAAATATTTTAAAACAAGCAATAGGATAATATTACTGTATTATTTAATAAGAATAATTATTAAAATAAATCTTTACAAGAGTTATTATTTTTTTCAATATAATTCTGTAATTTAACAATAATAGTATCCTAGAGCAAGGAGAGAAATTTAAATCAAATTAATTCAATGCCCTTTAGCCCTTTTACCACTAAAACAAACATATCAGTATTAACATAATATCGATAGAACCAACAGTTTTAGAATTTCATATGAGGGAGGTGATGATATCAAGAAATTGTTACTGCAGTGACGTAGCCAGAAGGGAAGTTATGGGAGGCCTAACGTCTCCCCAGGGGACCTGAAGAATAAAATTGAAAAACAATATTAAGGTACGCGCCTCGGGGTGCTAATTTTGGGAGATTCCAGCGGCCACAATTTTGAAGCTACCGACCTCAATTTTTTTTTTAATTAAAGCTATTTAAAGTATCTACAGACTTATAGAAGCCCTTTTTTTGATTTTCGAAAAAATAAATTTTTTTTTTAGATTAATCGCATTAAATAAAAGATATTTTTATTAAATTCGCTCTTTATCTTATAGAATATTAAATTAGTAATCATTGTGTTAAAAAATAATTAATTTTTTACCCTTAATTAATTATCTGGAATCTGTCAAATGAAATGGAATAAATCCCTTGTTTCCCTATGGGAAAAACTAACGCCCTCTCTTGCCGCCTAGAGTAACTCGGTACTGAATCGTCTTCTAACGGTTTTTCAAGACCCCACAAAAAGAAATCATTATATTAGGCTACTTGTAAATATAAAATAAGTCTAAGAGGAGAGTGATTTTGCAAGCTTTTAATCAGATCTTAATGATATTGATATTTTATATTCAAAATATAGAGATCTTTTGCTAGGAAAATTTTGAACTATACTAAACCGAAATAGAAAAATAATAATCCCGTAAATTTTAGGATTATTTTAAAAAGATTTTGCTGATTTTTCGAATCCTGATTACTGTAATGTTCTGTGTGATCAATTTCCCATTGGAATTTCGAAACGGCAATAGGCACCCTTATAGAAGACATTATGGGGAGTCCAGGAAAAAAAATTCCCAAATCCCCAAAGGATCAAAAAATCTTTGAATTTTCCCATTGGATAATCCCTCCCCCTCTGGGAAAAAATGTTCCGGCACCTATTATTGGATTCAATCTCTTCTTTTGAAAAATCTGCTAAGCAATGCCAAAAGCATGTCTGAATCTTGGTTGGGTCCGAAAAAAATAGCATGTTGAACGGCCTCCGGTTCATTATAAAATTTAAAAAATAATTAAACCAAAAAATGATAATTTAAATAAAAATAAATAAATGTGCCTTGGTTATTTAATAAATAAATAAATTATAAAAGCTTATGTGTAATCGTTTAAATCTCTTATTCTATTCTACTTGGATTTCAAATCATTTTGTGATCCTTTATTATTTCAATCTTTCTCCCTTTTTTAAATCTACCCCGCAGGCATCTCAAATATAGTAAAAAAAAATATTGCAAAGTGCTTTATACGTGAAAGCAAACTCACTTCTTCTTTCAAAAGAATTTGAATAAAACCGTTAAAGAAATAACATGTTCAATTGTCAAAATATTTTACTTTTTGTTAAAATACTATAGATTAACACATAGCTATATATAAATGTACAGATTCAAATTATATTTATAAAATCAGATGCTATGCAATTTGATAATATTAAAATTCCAAAACAGATATCGATTAAAAATTTTTGCCGGGGATGTTATTTATATAATATTAAATTAAATATAACATCAAATAGGATAATTAAAAAAAACAAAATGTTTAAACTACAAATGAGTATAATTTGAAAATGTTACTTTGTGAGATCAGATTAAATAACTTAATTTCAGAATTTTTAAACCTTTTAAATCCGATTCGGATGTAAATTGGAATTCTGTTTCAAAGGAATATGCTAATTCCTGTTTTTACATAATAAGTTAGGTTATTTAATTAAATGTCATTATTTTTTTTTTTGTTTAAAGAGTACATTTGACAATTATTTATATATTTAAAAAAAAAATAATAATAAAATTATTAAAGTTAACAAAGTCATCATTAGAATCATCATACTTATTACTTTCTCTTACCTATGTATATATGTAATATATATATAGAGAGAAAGTATTGGATTCATGTCAAAAATTCGATGTCGAGATTTTGATGGATCTTCACGTTTTGAGGTCCCCTGAATCCAAAAAAGTGGTTTTCGCGACATGGTCTGTCTGTGTGTGGGTGGGTGTGTGGGTGGGTGTGTGGGTGGGTGTGTGGGTGTGTGTGTGTTCAATTTTAAGCATGAAGGAATTGAGCTATGAGGTTGAAATTTTATATTTAAGTTAAACACCCCCGGGACCGGAAAAATAAGCTTTTAATCAAAATCGGCCAAAGAGTACTAGTACTTTACTGATGTACTTTTTCAGTTTTTTTCGATTTTCTCAAAATTTGCTCCAATTATTTTTTAGATGCTCTTTAAAATGTATATTCTCATTTTGCGATTGAAATCTTCTGAAGACCACTTTACTCTTGTATTTCATAGGGAAGGATAGGAGAAATGGTTGCCATGGTAACAAAATATAAATATTTTCCCATACTTATAAATTTTACATCTGAATTCAATTGTACCCTACTGTCGGAAACTAAATACATGTCGACACGAAAAATCTGGTGTGACAAGCACAGTGCACAACTTTCGATTACCGAAGGTAAGAGAAAGTTGTGTGCTGCGCCAGTCACACCAGATTTTATATAAATGGCTAAGAGGGTGTCCGATGTGTGAAACAACCAATCAGGCCTCAGGGATAGCGCCATGGTAACAAAATATAAATATTTACCCATGTTTACGATTTTTTTTATTTATTTACATTTTGAATTCTAAAATATCGGCGTAAATTTTTTGTCTGTGTACCGGGAGAGTCCCGGAAAGGATATGATTCACAAAAAATCTTAAGTTCATGAATAATTAACCGCTAAAATAATCTCTACATATAAAAATGAAAAGGGAAAATGTATGTACCGGTATGTATATAAGTAGGCGAGCAAGGGGGTCCAGGGGGCGCAGCCCGCCGAAGGCGGGGCTTTCCTTCTAGTAAATAATAATTTACTTTTTTTTTTTTAATATTTTCAGTTAGTTTCATATATCATAGGGTAAGAGAAAGTAAAATAAAAAAAATTAAAAAGCTAAGAATACGTGTTTAAAAAAAACCAAGCAATTAATTAGATACAATAATTTTCCGCTAAATGAAGATTAAACTAAGCGTTAAGTTTTATTTCAAATTTACGTCGAATCGAAAGACACACAAACATAGAGAGTGAAGATAAAAAAAAAAACAAAAACAAAAGAAGTTGATGATGATGATGGAACTCTCCCTCTCTCGTTAGTTTGCTTATTTATTTTGGTTAGACCACTTAATCTTAAATACACATACACACTGCGAAAAGAGCCCTGGGGCGGGAATTGGCCACCCAACTTGAAAGACCGAGAGTGAGAGAGAGAGCCCTTCGCCTTGGGGGCCTTAAAGGAGGGAGAGTTGAGAGGCCACCCATCACCCTCAAGAAGACTTGGGATGGACCTCCAAAGTCCGGATCCTGTTGTTGTCCGGTTGAACGAACGCCTCTGACATTTGCCTAGCCAACACCTTAGCATTCGAGAGCGAGAGCGTGCACAAACCACACACTCTTCTCTCTCATCTTTTCTTTATATATATATATATATATATCTCCTAGTTGATAAATGGTTTTGGATTGGATGGATCTTCAAAAGTTGCCAGAACATCTCCCTATGGGGCCTCTTGGTAATACAATCAAATGACTAGATTATCGACCGATTTTTTTTCTATTTCATTAGGCATATTATATAATTCAGGTTTCAAATATTGGAGAATGTCAGAATTATTTAAGGAAGAATGCTATAACAAATTTAAAATTTTATAAATAAAACTGATAGTTCCGATCTAATGAAAAAAATTTCAACTAGTAAAAAAACTTTTAATTTTAACTGAGATAGCGCCCAAACGGTTGAGAATTGAACCATGGTGAAGATGAACTTTTTTATTCCTTTTGAGGTGTAGAATCACCTCCCGTAGTTTGTCGACTTTATCCTGTTATACCCTGTATAATAATTAAAGAGAAAAAAATCTGCCGATAATCTAGAGAATTTAAAAAAAAAATTGTTTCTGTTTATCAGCTCAATCTATATATATAATAGCGGAGTGTCCGTCTGTCTGTCTGTCACGCTCTGTTTGACCAACATCCCGTTGGAATTTTGAAACGTAATTTTGCAGTCTTATAGAGGACGTTACGAAGAGTGCAGGGAAAATACTCGGATCCCGAAATTCCTATAACTTTTTGAGTTATTAATTCGTAAAGTTACGATTTCTTCCATAGGAAATCTATAGAGAAATATCTATGTATTCTTTGCATTGATTTATTCTATGAATGTAAACAAATCCTCAAGCAGGCACTGGATTGGATACGTAGTAAAAATAATTTTCTTGCTCTCGGGGCTTGGAGTAGTTGGTAGCGTGCCTACCTTCTATACCGAACGTCGCGGGTTCGGACCCCAGGCAGTCCGATGATTTTATTTAAGGGATTTGGATACCAAATGGCTTAAATAAGAATGCCTGGACCCACAATAGATATATTAAACATACGAGTATTGTTAAAAGTCTTAATTGGCCCAAATTGCCGAAAAAGACTGTGTGAATGTGTGTGTGAATGAGAAAAAAGTGTGAATGTTTAAAAAAATAATAATAATAATAATAATAATAATAATTTTCTTTTCATAATTAAGAAAAGGCGAGGGTCCGCCGCAGGCGGCCCGAGCCATTTGGTGGGGGGTCCAGGGGGGGGCGAAGCCCGCCGAAGGCAGGCGGCGCGGCTAGTTTAATTCTAATTAAAGAAATAGATATTTTAATCTTATCGCTTTCTGAATGCAAAAGTGGCACAAATCAAAAAAGCAAATAATGAGAAATTCCAAAAAAAATTTGCTAATTTTGAATTCAATTTATTAATTTTAAATTATTGTACTGAAAATAACTTAACATGCTAAATAACGTTTCTTATAAAAAGGCATTAAATAATTAGGATCCAATTTTTACAAAAGTCAAATTTTTGAGTTGTACCACTAATACATCCAGAAGGATTATGAAAACTCTTATCTCATTTCCCCCTTCATCGGCAATTCACTTAACATAAAAAAGAATGAAAAAGCATTATTTATTATTTAACATAAAATTATCGAGGGCCATATAAGGCAGGCAGGAGGTCTGAGGTTGTCTACCCCCATGATACAAGAAAACAAGGTATAGCCACGCGCACATCTTCCCTCTCACTCTAGCTCACTGTGACGTCACGTGGCAGGCAGACATGGCAGGCAGACTATGATACAAATACACTTCTCCCTAACTCTAGCTCACTGTGAAACGTGGCACGTGGCATACAGATTCTACCACAGATATTTACATACTACTAAATGCATTGTTGAACTGTGAAGTCAAAATGCCGTACTCTGCAGTTTATGGGTGTAGTAATTTTAGTAAAAAACATCGGGAATATCATAGATTTCCAAAGGATGAAACTTTATGTAAATTATGGACAAATGCCTGCGGCAGGGATGATAAGATTAATGTTAAAAATAGTAAGTGTTTTTCTTTCCAAAAAAATAATCAAAAATTATTATTTTTAACAATAATTTTATTACCATATTTAAATACAGTGAGAATTTAGCTGGATATATAGTATATCGATTTAGATAAAAATATTCATTTCTTGGCAATAATTTAAAGAAATTTGATAAAATAAATGAAACTTTAAACTGGATATTATTTATATCTAAAGGACTAGGGTCCGACCGAAACAAGATTTTCAGCCGAAACCGAAACCGAATTTCTACCTCAATCTTAGTTTCGGCCGAAACCGTAACCGAAACCGAAACTTGTATTTACTATCAGGGGCGTATATAGAAATTTTTTCTGAGGGGGCCCGCGGAACCTTTCCCCTTTTTGCGGACTCTTAAGTTTTCCGCCTTGCGGGAAAATTTTTTCCTCAAGTGCAAATCATTTGTCCTTTTTTATTTATTTATTTATTATATATATTTTTTTTTGCGTGCGATTCTCATCCCATCTTTTCAGACTCAGGTTTCGGCCGGCCGAAAGTTTCGGCTAATTTTTGGCCGAAACCGAATTTCGGCCGGTTCCTATAAAGGACATTTAAGTTATCCAATTGAAAATTTATATTCAATTATTACAGTTGCAGATGATTTGTTTCTAAAGTTTCATGGAGATAATTTCAATAAAAACAATAATATATTGATATAATAACGGATTTAGCTAATTAAATTCATAGCAAAACTAAGCATAATGAAGATATATATCTCTATAGAAATTTTAAAATATTATATAAAAGTACGGAGGTATATTAGAATACGAAAAATTAATCGGGAACTTTTGCAAAAAATCTTTGTCATAAATCAAGTACAAAGAAAATAAAAAAATTTCTATAATACATTTTTAATATTAAGTAATTTTAATTTTATATTTAACATTAAATATCACATATATACATTAAAGGATACCTATACTATGAATATTTTTGGGTTCATTTATTTTTAGACTATCATAGTTATAAAATAATAGCTTGTACCCACTTATTTTTTACAAAATAAAATTCACTTTTAATAAAATAAACATATTTAAAAGTGATCATATTTGTTTTGTTTTTATTTTCATAAAATCTGTTAATATAAGCAAACAAAACTGTGATTTACCCTCTACTCCGCATAGCAAACTTACTTATCTGCCCGCCACGTGACGTCATGCGCAGAGTAGGACGAGTTTTCGCTCCGAAGTGGACATACCTTGTTTTTTTGTATCATGGTCTACCCCAGCCTGACGTTGATGACCAATATTCAAGGATTTACATGTTTAAAAATACACATATAATTTATTATATTAAGAAAGAAGAATCTATGATTGACAGTTTAAAAGAAAGAACTTGTCTCAGCCAAATTAAAATTCGCCAACTCACTAGAGATTTGTTAACGAAGTAAAAAAAAAAGAAAAAAAAAGCACGCATTGAAAATCAAAAGAATTGAAATAATTGAATTTCGTTTTTCTGAATATCTAATCGATAACGTCAAAAGATATTTAATTTAGATGAGTAACAGGTTATTATCCTAATTCAAATTTAATAACCACCTTTCACGGGAACACAGTTGGATTAATTAATACCTTTCAAAAAGTTGAAGAAAAAAGAAAAAAAAAAAATTAAAATATAAATTTCTGCAACTTTTTGCAAAATTATAATTTTGATAAAATTTTTTTTTTATATTAATTAACTGGGGTCAAAGGAGCGCCTGTCTCCCAGCATCCATGAAAAGTCAAATTTTTGAATGAAATGTTCATCATGAAAAACCTTGCTATACTAATATTTAGAGACCGGATTTTAAGCAAAATGCTTATTGCTCAATTTTATAAGCAACCATTTGATATTTAATTTCTATACGAATTAGGAAAAACTAAGTGCATTGAGATTGCATTTGTTATGCTTTTTTTGCTTTTTTTGAGTTTTCATGCTTTTTTTCCCTTTCGTGCTTATTTGAACTTATTTTACGAATATTTATAATATTTTTTGTTTTTTTTTATTAAAAAACACACTTTTTTCCCATTCACACACGCATACACCAGGGACGTATATAAGGGGGGGGGGGGGGGGAGGGAGCCCGGCCCCCAAAAAAAAAAATTTTTCAAAAGCCCCGCAGTGCGAAAAATTAAAGCATTGTAAAAAAAAATTTCCGCAGGGTGAAAAAATTTGGTTCGGCAAAAACAAAATTTTTCGCAGGGCGGGGCGGAATAAATTTAGTTTCTTTAAAAAAAAAAATTGTATACGCCATTGGTATGAGTAAAAATTGCTTATGAGATGCTTTTTTTCAACTTTTATGCTTATTTAACAACTTTTTATTCAAGTTTTTTATGCTTTTTTAAGCACTTTTTTTTCATTTTTTTATGCTTTTTTGTCCGGTCTCTACTAATATTTATTGTCCTATTGTAAACAGCAAGCCAGGGGTCATCTCATCCATCAGAAAAATAAATATGGGCCTACTTACAAAATATGTTTTTAAAAAATCTGTCTCGTTGCGTCCGGATTGAGGCAGTTAATGAATATTAATATCTGATCTGAATTTAACTTTAAAATTTTATTTGGCTATTATAATTGAGAGTTTACTACTGTATTTGTTATCGAACTTTTTATTAAAACCCTGGTATGTCATTCATATTTTTTGTTAATTAATTAGCAGGACTATAAATTGTTTCGATCTGAGAACCACTGTCGAAATACATGAAGTAATTATACAAGTAAAGAAATGAAAAATCAGATTTTGTTTTTCCAACAAAATACTGTACGTCTTTTATTACCAACTGCTCTACTATAAGCGATGTTTCTTCACCTATGCAAAAAATAACAAAAGATTAAAATAAATATAGGCCTAATTGTATCTGTTATTCACCCAAGCCTAAGATGCTAACTTCAGACCTGAAGCACTTTATTCAAAATGTATTTAACACTTTTACTTGTAATCAGAATTGATTTTAAAATTTTTTTCTAATTATTTATTTTTAATTTATACATTAGAATAAATTAAAATATTATTTATAGACAAGATAAAAACAAATGATTTTTGAGACAGGAGGTGGCAGCCAGGATGGAGTCTCTCCAACAATCAAACTCCCAAATTAAGAGGTTTCGGTTTAAATTTATTTGAACATTATCAGGTACTGGAGAGTTGTATAATACTGACGTTGGTCAAATAAATTTGGACCAAAACGCAAGACTTTTATAATAGCATAGTAATTTTATCATTTTACAACAAACATGGATTTTTTTTATTTGTTAAATTTTTTAACCTAGACGTTAATGAACGAATTAAAATAAATAAAGCGAATATAAAATTTATTGGAAGGAAGACCGTTGTTACCAAATAAGTTTTTTTAATTAATCCTCCCTCATTAATACCTTATCCTACTCAATACAAAGTATGAATAAAATTTGTCCATAGTAAAGTAATATAATAGGTTTGTTCGATTATAGCTCCCTGGGCGCCCGGCGCATGCGTAGTGAAGAAGATCACATGCGCAGTAACGAAAAGCAATACCCTTTTCCTTAAAGCGCATGCGCCAGACGCCCAGGGAGCTATAATCGAACAGACCTATTGTTGACATTCATTTAAAATCAAAATTTTTATTTTATTTTGTACTGAAGATAGATGACGGATTTACAAACGATAAATTAGTTCAATTTGTTTATTTAATCCTGCAAAAAATTATTTCAAATAATTAAATCGAAATTTTTCCTTTTCTTTTAGAAATTGGAAACTAATTTAATTAAACCCAGAAATTAGACGTTTGATCAGTGAGATTAGATGGAGTGATGGGTAGGTCGCTATAGGTATGTGATATGAGAGGAGGCTAGTAAATGGATTAGCTCGTTTGCAAGGCCACAACTTGATTATACGATGGCTGCTGGCCCATTCCTCCGATGGCGGGCTAAAAATATAACTGCTATAACCTTGGCTTTATGACGAAAGTTGCTTGAGAATGAAATAATCACAGCTCGTCAATGATGAGAAAAATTGCAAACAGCCGCCAGCCAATCAATCTCTAATAGACATTACAAATGAATTGCAAGCCGACGTTTCTCTCTTACTGCTTGTTATTAGAAGAAAGAAAAAAATAAAATTTTAAAATATGATAAAGAAAGGTGGGAGAATAGGATAAGGAGAGGAGTGGAGAATTTAGAGTTATATAAATAAATAAAAATATTTAAAATACATTAAAAAGAAGGAGATAGATAATTTGTGAAAATAGATTTAATTAAAAATTAAAATTTAACGAGATTTTTAATACCATCAGAGAGAGAGAACTAAGTCCGTTAAACCGATTATTTTAATCTAAAGCTTATTTCACTGAGAGGATTCACTCAACAATAAACAATTTGAATACAACAGAAATATAAAAAATCTGGTGTAACAGCACACAACTTTCTCTTTCCCTTCGGTGTAACCGTGCTAGTCACACCAGTTTTTTTGTGTCGAGATATATTTAGTTTCCCATGGAACCTTAGTTCCAAACAAATGTTGACTGCTTGAAATAAACTCTGGTTATTTTTCAAAATTTTTATCTCATATTTGGATGTTTTATACACAAAGGGGTAGAGAATCCGAAATAAATACAAAATTTCATAAGAATTAGAAAAAAAATTTTTTAATGTGTAAAAAGTTTCAAACCCCCTTTTGAATCGAAATTAACATGTAAATCTCCATAGGGATTTAACATTGGCTCTATAGGAAGTAGGGCGGGAACTACTTACTACATCAGTAAAGTGTGCTTTAAACAATTTTCACGAAAAATTTCACTGATATACTTTTTAAAGAGGATCTAAAAAAATATTTGATTTTTGAATATTAATCAATTTCGGTGGAGCGAATTTTGAGAAAACCGAAAAAAACTGAAAAAAAATCTTAACTTTTTTCTATAAAATACAAGAGTAAAGTGTGCTTCAAAAAACTTTAATGGCAAAAATGAGAATATACATTTTAAAGAGCATCTAAAAAATAATCGATTTTTGAATTTTAAACAATTTTGGTGGAGCGAATTTTGAGAAAATCGAAAAAAACTAAAAAAGTACATCAGTAAAGTACTAATAATTTTTTGGCCGATTTTATTCAAAAGTTAATTTTGAGTGTCTAGGAGGTTACCTAACTTAAATATAAAATTTCAATCCGATAGCTCAATTTCTTCATGCTAAAAATCGTTACCCACAGTCAGACAGACCAATTTGCGGGAGCCACTTTTTTGGACTCAGGGGACTTCAAAACATGTAGATATCCATCAAAATCTCGACATCGAATTTTTGACATGATCGCAATACTTTCATTTCCTCTCTCTATATATTTCATATAGTCTCTAGGGTAAGAGAAAGTAAAAACGTTTATATTTTAATGAACAGGATTTAATCTTAAATAGGTGTCAATAGAAAAATAGATTAGTATCTCTTATCACTAATGACAGCATACAGTATTCGTTTTGAAAAGGAATTTTATTCGTTAAATTTATAAATATTCCACTTTGTAATCCTAGATTTTATTAGTACCCTTTTTGTCGGTATCAGAGGCTTTTTAGACCTCGATTGGTAGCCAATTCAATTGAAATAAATTTTTGTCGCATGAGATCTAACCCCCTAGAACAAAGTGGCAAGAATTCTAACACTGTGCCTATAGTCCAGGCATGAGGGATTTTCAATGTGTTAGTTTGGTTGCCTATTTACAGGCGCACGACTATAAATTATTTGATTTTATTTTTCTGCTATTTGCTGCTAATTTTTTATTTCGATTTCGATTATGAAATATAATCAATTTCGATTATTATGATTAATAGATTATGGTAAATGATCGATTATTTTTTCATAATCGCTTTTTTTAATCAATGAAAATCAACCAAATGCATTAAATATTATTAGCTACCATTCTGACATCTCTTGACAAATGTTTGAATTACTTGATACTTTTTATGGCACCCAACGCCCTCTTATCGGGAAAAACATGCGTAACACCTTCGCTCCTATTCCGCCTTAAATTCTTATTTTTATAGAGATATAACGGAATTTTTTTCATAATCGATTAATCCTTTATATTTTTTGTTTAATAATCGATTATTTTTTAAGAAAATAATCGGTAAATAATCTATTATTTTGCTCTATTAGAAACCAGGCCCGACGTTTCAGTCACATAAGGAACTATCTTCAGGGCCGGGTTAATATCTGAAATAAATACATATCTTAGCCAAGTTGTATTGGGAATACATAATTGTAAATCTCTCAATGATGTTAATGCCCAACATTTTCAGTTTATCCACTCTCTCATTTGGCGAGAAAATATATTTATTTCAAACATTAAACTGGCCCTGAAGATGACCGAAACGTCGGCCTTAGTTTTGATAATAAAAAACTAGCTGCATTACTCATTTTTTTCTACCAAATTTAAATATTTGAATATCATTTAATATTATTATTTTAAATTTTTATTTTCTCTCCCCTCTTTGCTCGAAAGAGGAGAGAGAGAGAGAGAGAGAGCTAAACTAGTTTCCTACCAAATGCCTTCCTGTGAATTCTATTCTAAGATCGCGCATACTAGAGTATGCATATTAAATGTTTAAATAAGCAAGTTCTTTTTTTTATGAGATCAAATTTTCACATAAAATGTGATGAATAAATGAAATAAAATTAGATTATCTTTTATTATCTAAAAATATAAACAAAACCAACTAGCTCGGCGTTTTATCATTAGTTATTATTATTATTATTTTTATTCACTGCGAATATGAGCGGAAAAAATAAAGTTTTAATAGGATTATCATATTTTTGTTTGTTTCCTTAAAAGGAAAGGATTCTAATGATAAGAAAGATACATTCTTTAAAAGAAGATGTTTTGTAATTAGAGAGAAGAAGAAGGCAAAACGTTTAAAGTCATTAATTTATAATGAAGTAAAAGGTTAAATTTTAATTGAAAAACTTAAAAAGTTTACGACAAAAAAAGAAGAAATTATTTCTCACTTTGTCATTTAATCATAATTATAGAAGTTTAAGTCAACAGGTTTATTTTTAAGTCTAAAATTTGGCATTAAGGTGCGCGTCTCGGGGTGCTAATTTTGGGAGATTCCAGCTGCCACAATTTTGAAGCTATCTACCTCAATTTTTTTTTAAATTAAAGCTATTTAAAATATCTACAACTTATAGAAGCCCTTTTTCTGATTTTCAAAAAAATAAATTTTTTTTTTAGATTAATCGCATTAAATAAAAGATATTTTTAATAAATTGGCTCTATAACTTATAGATAATTAAATTAGTAATCATTGTGTTGAAAAATAATTAATTTTTGCCCTTAATTAATTAGCTGGAAACTTTCAAATGAAATGGTATTCCTATGGGAAAACTAACGCCATCTCTTGTCGCCTAGAGTAACTCGGTAGTCAATCGTGTCCTAACGGTTTTTCAAGACGCGCACCTTAATACTCACCAATATAATAATTACAAAATTTTTATTTAATAATTATTATATTTAATATCTTACATAGAGTATATAATTATTACTCATCCAAGTAAAAAATTTTATTTAGAATTTATTTATTTTTATGCTGCTTAACTTTATTATATTTTTGTGATGCTAGTGAAACATGAAGGAAAATGGATGTCAAATCGTTAAACTTTTCTTTCCTTTGACATTTTATATTTGGGAGCGGTGAAGTAAAAAATATTCGATTTTGTCTATTTTTTTTATACAATATATTGAAAAACTATTTTATTTATTTGCTAGGAAATATTTAAATCAGACATTTTATAAAGGCTGTTTTTTTAACTAAAAATACAATCAATTCGTTTTTATCAGATATTAGGGATTAGCATAATTCTTTGCTTGCATATTTAGGTATTCTTTTCAAAACGAAACCACAAGACATGCACTTTTCAAATAAATTACTTTACGATTAAAATAGTGGTGTAGGGAAAATTGAAAACGAGTCAAACGAGTGCAGCCAGTAAAAATAAAATTATTTTGGACGACGTTTGTTGTATTGGTTCTTTCAAGTAAATGTTTAAAATAAATTTTGAACATGACTGATGAAAATAAGCGAGCAACTGATGAATGCGGACTTGAATGCTTAGATATGAATAGGTCACTGACCTCGGAATAAAATTACGTCATTTTCAATCATTTAATCTAACCATGAAAAGAATGTGAAGATTTGAGGGAAAGGCTTGAAATGACGAATTTAAAAAAAATCAATAGGTATTTAAATTTAAATATATAAAAAATAAATAAATAAGTAAAAGTAAATTAATTAATTCCAAGGACAATAAAAAAGATATATTAAAATTAAGAAATATTAATGGCTAAATGTCTTTAAAAATAAAATAAATGCTGTACTTTACTATTTCCTTATAAATATAAATCAATGAGAATTAAAAATGCAAGAATAATAAATAAATTAGCGAATTCTTGGCATTAATTTCAACTAAAGAAAAAAAAAAACATTTAAAGATAGTTCACATTATTTTATTTCTATTGTAAAATAACTCGGGATCTAAGAAAGTCCTTTCTTATTTTAAGGGCCGAGAATTAGTTAAGGGAAAAGGAATTGAAGTTAAGGATGTGTGGGAGTTTTGGTTGTATTTTGATCAATAAATGGATTGAATCTTATTGGCAATTATTTTCGGATTTTTCATTTCATATTTTGTTATCACAAAAATGATTTCTCGATCTCATTGTAATTACATTTTAGGACGTCCACTTTTTTTTTTATTAATAAATTAATGCGTGCTTAAAACTGTTTTTTAAATGCTTTTCTATGGGTCAACTCACACCGAGGAGGCAAAACACAATTGAGCATGATTCGACATCATTGAATAAAATGTTTTTGCTCAATCGGTGTGCGTTGTCATTGAGCAAACCGTTTTGTCATTGAGCGTTTTTGCTAAATGGCCGAACAATTTGTCCAATGCCAACGCACACTGATTAGACAAAAACATTTTGCTCAATGCCAACGCACACCGATTAAGCAAAACGCTCAATGGCAAAACAGTTTGTTCAATAGCAAAACATTTTGCCTAATAGGTGTGCGTTGGCATTGAGCAAAACGTTTTGCTCTTGGACAAAACGTCTGTGCGGTCCCATATTTCCATTAATATTTTATTTCTTCAATATTTTTCGAAGTATTGTTACGGGTTGTAATATTCGTCACTTTCGGTTCACCCTGTATAAACTATGGAAAATTGGGGTTTGGATTTAGATTTATTATTATGAAAAAAACAAAAAAAAAAAAAAAAAAAAAAACATTTAAATTGGATTTAATTGAATTCTTTTATTTTTCAATTAATTTTTGAAATCTTTTTATTTGCTGGAAATTATTCAGCCCAAATGAACTATTTATTACCGTTCGGAGTTAGATGTAATCTGCCTCTGTGACACATGTCACTTGTGGACTTAGTTCTTTATTTAAGAGTTGGAGTTAGACACCTGCCTTGATTAAACTGTAACATGGTAGAATAAAAATACTAGGAACCGACCGAATATTCGGTTTCGGCTAGTTTCGGCCAAAAATCATGGTTTCGGCCGTAGTTCGGTTCGGCCGGCCGAAACCAGAGTCTGAAAAAATGGGATGAGACTCGCATGCAAAAAAAAAAGGTCAAATAATTTGCACTTGAAAAAAAAGGTAAAATGATTTTCACGGGAAGGAAAAAAAATTCAAAAAAAAAAAAGTTAAAATGAAAAAAATTTTTATAGGAAATACAAGTTTCGGTTTCGGTTAAGGGTTACGGTTTCGGCTGAAACTAAGGTTGAGGCCGAATATTCGGTTTGGCTGAAATCTTGTTTCGGTCGGACCCTAAAAAATACTCTTCATTTTTCTTGGTGAAGAGTTTTTTTTTTTTTTGTGCTGTCTTATCGATAGCTCCTTAGCATCATTTTTAGAAAGAAGTCCGCTCTAAAGAAATTAATCTTAAGAGTTCATCAGTTTTAATTTTTAATTGAATTTATCCAAGAACAATTCCATGATCCATCGCTTTTGTTTCATTTTTATTTAATTTTAAAATTCTATTATTTTTAAAAAAATTTTCCAAAAAATATTAAGCCGTTCTCTTTGACAACTCCTTGCTACTCTAATATTTAAATTTAACTACCTATTTTAGGCTATTATTTTTATTTGAGACCCAAAGACTAGTATTTTTTCAGTATTTATAAAATGTTAAATTCCAGGGCTTCTATAAGTTGTAGGCATTTTAAATAACTTTTATTTAAAAAAAAATTTGAGGTCGATAGCTTCAAAATTGTGGCCGCTGGAATCTCCCAAAATTAGCACCCCGAGACGCGCTCCTTAAATATAGATGCGTGGAATGGAGTCAGCTAAGCAAAATAAAAAACAAAACAGAAAAAGCCAACGATATATGTATTTAATAAATTATACAATAATTTTATAAAGTCAAATAGCCTCAGCAACCGAAATGACAAAAAAAATTATGTTATGGTTTTTTTTTTTCTTGAGATTAGGAAGTATAGGTTTTTATATATTCAATATAATATAGATTAAAATATTGAAGTTTGCAAAAAAAAATTCTGGGAATATACGATCTCTCGCAAAATCATTAAAATAAATAAATTACAATTTTGTACAATTTGTAAAATCCCCAGGCATTTTTTCTCTCAGTCACTATTTCAAATTGACTAAATCCGTTTTTTTTTTTTTTTTTTGAAAGAAATTTTCTTTTTGATTAGACATCTTATTAAAATACTTTTCTAAATATTTTTTTTTTTTAAACTCATTTGATGATGCGACTCTGTCTCATTCGCGTATATTAAATCGACATTTAATAACTTATATATTCAATTTTTTTTAAATATATAAATGTTTCCTCTCACGCTACTATAATCGGCAATTAAAAAAAATCAAATAGATATAAAATATATATAATTCATCTTTATGTAGTAAAATTTGTTTGTCCACTCGTTTTCTTTAAAATATCCTACATAAATTTAAATTTTTTTTTAAATTTTTATTTAAGGTCTTTCTCGGCATCGGAGGCCATTTAGACCCTTTATCTATTTATTTCATTTGGTTGGTAGCCAATTCAAATGAAATTTTGTCGCATGAAAAGGGACGCGAACCCCTAGCTCAAGAAAGAAACTAATTTAAATTTGAGAAGCAGAGTGGATAAAGCAGCTTAGCTTAGAACCCTTGGACAACTGGAGTTCAAATCCATCTCATGGCAAAAAATTATCCAACTCATGTCTTTAGCTGAGGAAGGAAACGGGATCCCTCCTAAGCAACCTCTAAGGGAGTCCTACGTGAAGTTAGTAGTATTTTATAAGCAATGATGTTAGCAACATATACAATCATCCCCAAGAAGTTAGACGATGTAGCAGTGTTTACATAAAAAGCATGATTGTTAAAATAAGTTTTTAAATTTTAACAAAGATGGTTAATAATAGTATTTTGTAACATCTTTGTTGAAATCCAAAAAACTTATTGTTACAATCATGCTTTTTATGTAAACACTTGCTTTGATGATGGTGTCTAACTTCATGGGGATGATTGTATATGTTGCTAACTTCATTGGATATAAAATGATATTAACTTCAAGTGAGTTCACTTGAGTCGGAGTAGGCGCACATTACTTGAAACGACTAAGTAGTCGAAAAGTTGTACAGTATTTATATTTTTAATATATAATTAATAACAAAATGTGGTCTATAATTAAAATCTTAAAAATAATAATAATAATACAAACCACAAAAGCTCTAATAAACATTATGAATCATGTTATCGGAAAAATATGGTTAAATCGGGGGATGAAAAAAAAATTCTTTAATTCATCACTATTGAATGATTTCATTCTACTTAACATTTCAAAAAAAAAAACCTTTCTAAAAATAAATTTGACCATGAAAGCCACAACATTTAAATTCCATTTTGATCCGTATGAATGAATTCCATTTAATTTCGATACACTTGGACTGACCGATCTTTTTTCCCGAATTGTGGTCGAATAAGAGAAGCGAGGAAAGAACTTGGCCTTGAAGAAGTTGTTTGTATTTAGAATCACAAACCTCTCATCTGGTTACTTTTGGATTTTGTTGTTGTTGTTGTGCCAAATTAATAAAATCAAATCAACCACACTATAACTCTTTCAATGCAAACGGAATCTTTTAAGTTCATTAAATCACTTTAAGAATGTTTTAAATTCACAATGTTTTTAAATAAAGCAATATATGTAGTAATTTATTTGTATTTAATTTGAGAGCACTTGATTTTCACATAAGAGATTTGTTCTAATACTCAAATACCTTTTGGTGATTTATGTTTAGTTAATTCGAGAAAATGCATTTTTGTTTCAAAAAAATTTTTCTTCTGAAATAGAAGAAAGCGTAAAAATAAAGACCAAAGGACGATAAGTATAGCAAATCGGTCCCCGAAGGATATCTGGCTCATCATTTCAGGAAATGATGGTACCAATAAGATACATTGATCCTGTGAGTTTCAGATCTCTATCTATTAGAGTTTCTGAATAATCAAAAAAAAAAACTGAAAATCAGGAAAAACTTTTTTCTCAGAAACTTGTGAATCGATTGAATTGAATCTCAGATATGTTTTGGGAGCTGATGGTAGCTTCTAGGAAAAAACGTTTTTTTTTTCCTAAAAAAAAAAAAAAAATGCCTGAGATTCAAATCAATCGATTTACAAGTTTCTGAGAAAAAATGTTTTCCTGATTTTCAGTTTTTTTTTTTTTTTTTTTGGTTTATTCAGAAACTCTAATCGATAGAGATCTGAAACTCGCAGGATCAATGTATCTTATTGGTACCATCATTTCTGAATATGATGAGCCAGATATCCTTCGGGGGCCGATTTGCTATACTTATGGTCCTATGGCCTTTATAAGTATAATATATTATAGCGAGAGAAAGACAGGAGCAGCCAAAAACAAAAGCTTTATTGTTACGTTTCGGGAAATTTTCATGAAGATGGGGGAATTAAATTTTCCCGAAACGTCGTCAAAAGCCCAATATAAATTTTTAACAACAAGTTCTAGTAGGTAACATGAGCAAGAATTGCAGGAAACACTCTCTAATTCTCAATAAATTGTTAAAAAACGGAGGAGGCCCCTGTTTTTGGCTGCTCCTACCTTCCTCCCGTTAAACAGTTATACAGCCACTGACTTAATTGATTTATATATATAAAATCTTTCAATACTAGATTGTTAAAAATTAATATTGGGCTTTGACTTTAGATTAATAAAATAAGTGTACAAAATTTAGTTTTTAAACCGACTATCAAATAATCACTTTTTTAATCGTCAGAAAAAAAAACTACAATAGAATAAAAAAATGGAAGTAAAAATTCAACTCAATAGAAAATGAAATTATCATGCCGAAATATTAAAAGAAATAATAGTTGTTTATATACGTCCGTCGACGTTCATTATTCGTTTGCGAGCAAGCGCATTTTAACGACAAACAAACAGATGTTGACACGAACAAACGCACATAAACCATCCCCCCTCCTCCCCTCCCCCAACTTTGCGTTTTTTTCTCTCCTTTTTTTAATTTTATTTTATCCAAATGTTTGTGTAGTTAATTGTGTAATGCTTTTACCTTTTTTTTCCCTTCGGTGGCCATATCCCTTGCATTGCATCATCATCCACTCGTTGTCACTTAATTCTAATTCCAATTTTTTTTCTTATCTGCAAACACATATTGCTATTATTAAATTTTATTTTTTTATGTTTTAATTCAAATAATAAATTAATTTGAATGTTCATTTTTGATATTTATTCTTCTTTTAGTAGCTAAATTAAATATTTAATTTTTTATTTTTTTTACTAATTAACATATTTTTTTTAAGAGTTGTTAAAATTATTTTTTATAATAAATTGTTAAAACGGTGTTATTAAGCAAATTGAATTGAATCTAAATTTTATAAATATTTGGGAGTTCACATTCAGGCGAATTTAAAGTGGGATACCCATATAAATTTTATAGTGAATAAGGCATATAGGAAATTAGGGATGTTTGGGAGAGTTTTGAGAGGTACGTCTAGAGAAGTCAAGTCCAAAGTTTATCTAACTTATGTGAGACCTAATTTAGAGTATTGTTCAATGGTGTGGGACAGACATTCGCAGCAGTTAGAGGGGAAGATAGAAATGGTTCAGAGAAGGGCTGCTAGATTTGTTTTTGGAAAATTTGATAGATTTAGTAGTCCTTCTTTGATGATTAGAGAGTTAGGGTGGGCTAGTCTATTAGAAAGGAGGGAGTGGGCAAAATTGAGGGTAATGTTTAAGGCGTATCAAGGTATTAGGAGTTGGGAGGAGATAACAAGTAGATTTCGCGAACCAAATTATTATAGTAGGGTTGATCATAGGAGGAAAATTCAGAAGCCAAGATTCTTGAAGAATGTAGGATTGCATTCGTTGGTAGGATCTGGAATTGATTTGTGGAACGGTTTGTCTGTCAATACTTGGGATTATAGTCCTCTGCCCCCTATGATTAAATCTATAATCAATTTTGTCAAGTCCTAATGTGCTAGTTGTGTGAAATTTTTATTTAGTTCTTGATCGCAGAGAATAGTTGAGGTAGAGAGGTCATACCCAGTGGCGTAACCAAGGGGGGCGAGGGGGGCGCGAGCCCCCCCCAGGCGCATCGAGCCCTTGGCGCCCCCCGAAACCAACATAGGCGCCCTACGGCCTCTAAGATATAGCCCAGCGAATGTGATTTTATCATATTCTTTTCATCGATTGTCTTAAAAAATTGATTGTTTTCTTTTAAAATTATATTACAACTTGAATTCTACTATTTTAAATGAATTTAATTCCAAAAATAATAAATAACGTATATAGAGGCATTATAATTAAAATTTTTTTTGTGAGGTATGTCTTTGTGACTGGAAGTATTATTGAGGAGTTTCAATTTTTTCAAACCCGCCCATTTCCGTCCGAGATTTAGTGAATGAATGAACGAATATCTAGCAATTTTTAAATAAAATTTAATTTGCATGCCCGTTTGCCCGAACCCGTTTATTTAGACTTGCTACCCGTACCTGCCCGTAATTTTTTCATGGCCTCCAAAGCCGCCCGGCCCGGTCCGCGGGCCGGGCGGGTAACGGGCTTACGGGCCAACCTGTACCCGTGCAGGGCTCTAATCGGGGGCTCGGATCCCAGGCAGTCTGATGATTTTATTTAAGCCATTTGGATACCAAATGTCAAAGTCAAAGTCTTATATGGCCTAAGTTGCCGAAAAGACTGTGTGCATGTGTGTGTGAGTGTGAGTGTGAATGGGAAAAAAGTGTGTGTTAAAAAAAAATATGGGGGAATGACTTCCCCGTAATTTTCTCGTATATTAATAATCTTTTGGAATTACGTCTGGGTGTGTGTGTGAACACGATTGCTTAAAAACCAAAGCAGCTAGATCGATGAAATTTGGTATATGCTCCTTACACTAAAATTGTAGATTTCTATCAACTTTTGGAGTAAATACGTCACTTGGAAGTAGTACTTTACCTAAAAAGTTTTTTCAAAAATTTTGAAATTTTCAATTTTTTTGTTATATTATGATAAAATACTCTATTTTAACAAGTTTTTATTCTTTGACATTTTTACGAAAACTGAATAGTTTTTGAAATAATCACAGAAGAAAACGACATTTTACGTAAAAGCAAAGAAAAATCAAAACAAAATCATACAGGTGTCATTAAAAAACATGTTAATATAAACAAATGCATTTGTTTCACAAATTCGCTGAGGAAATTACAGGATGCAAGAAATTTGCCCGCCGAAGGCGGACAATTGCTCGCCGAAGGCGAGCAAGGTCCAGGGGGCGGAGCCCCCTGGAAAATCGGCGCCCTAGTTAAGCTTCGCCCCCCCCCCCCGCCCTCAAAGGCTGGTTACGCCGCTGGTCATACCATCCTTGTTAAGGTTTTGGCCAGGTTTTCCTTAACAGCTTAAGGCGAATGTCGGGATGGCTAAAACGACGTTTACTCCTGGTCTCGTGGCTTGCGTGAATTTTTTGATGTTTTTTTTATATTTCTTTCGATGGAAATGCATGAACATGTTGATTGTTAATGGGCATGCATTTCTATTTATTTATTTATTTTATTTTCTTTTTTTTTTTCTTTTTTCCTTTTGTTTTGTTTTGTTGTATTTGTTATTGTATTTAAATTTGTATTGTGTTTGTTGGACCTAGCCACCGAGGACTGGTGCCTCTAAGCGGGTCGTAATAAATTTATTTATTTATTTATTTATTTATTCAAATCACACAACATTCTGTTTATCTATTC
This sequence comes from Euborellia annulipes, assembly GCA_023213315.1. Lineage (NCBI taxonomy): Eukaryota > Metazoa > Arthropoda > Insecta > Dermaptera > Anisolabididae > Euborellia > Euborellia annulipes. The sequence continues at coordinate 30,693 of JAKCPI010031550.1, forward strand.
TTAGTTAGTTTTTTGTAAATATTTGTATATTTCGTAGATATTGCCGTCATTAGGGGGTGCTGGTAGGGGGGCATTTTTTAAATTTTATATTGTTCTTTTAAATATTTCAAAATATATCTACGGTATATAAACTGTAAAAAATTAATTAAATTAATTTAGCCAAATTTAAGATAGCTATTTGTAAATATTACTAAAAAGATATTTTTTTACAAATGAATTTTTTGGTAATTTTAAGAAAAAATAAATTTGTCCGCAAGAAATGACTCTACTGTTCCTAGATATTTTCATTCATGTATTACAAATATAGAATTAAAATTGAACTAGAGTGCATTTATTTTGATTTTAAAATTTGTTTGCCTTTGAATTAGTATGCGAATTTATTTTGAGTTCGAAAAAAGAAAAATGAAGGGTATGAACAGCCAAGAACATCCCTTCCTCTAGGTAAAGTTTACTAATTAAGGTATTGGGATAATAAATGAGAATTTCAATTATTTAAAAAGTTTCTCCTTTTCATTTAAATAAATAATAAATTTATTAAAATTAATATTTTTTTCTTTGTTTTACAGAAATGTCATGAATATGAAGCCTCTCAAAATAAGGTGTTCGCTCGAACCGAACCTCCGGATATGCAGGTGAGCATGAGTTTAAATTATTAAGGGCTACGGGGAATCCCTATTTTATTTTGTTTACATTCCAGTTTTTTAATCTGTGAAAAAGATTTCAGTTGAGGTAATTTCCGTCATGATTACTCTAAAACATTGCAAGTTTTCCTTCAGAAAGTCTCCAATTCAAAGATCTCTCTTCTGACTCGACTATATTAGTATAAAGAATTTGCTAATAAAATATGCGATCCTTCAACAAAGAATTAGAGCGATGGTGGCTGGGTTTTAATAATAAATAAAGACAGGATTTATATTCAAATAAAAAAGTTGAAAATAGGCTCTGAAGACATCGAAATATGCAATAAAAAAATGAATAAATATTAAAAAAAATATGGGGAATGACTTCCCCGAGACTTTCTCGTATATTCTTTTGGAATTACGTCTGGGTGTGTGTGTGAACACGATTGCTTAAAAACCAAAGCAGCTAGATCGATGAAATTTGGTATATGCTCCTTACACTAAAATTGTAGATTTCTATCAACTTTTGGAGTAAATACGTCATTGGAAGTAGTACTTTACTTAAAAAGTTTTTTCAAAAATTTTGAAATTTTCAATTTTTTTTGTTATATTATGATAAAATACTCTATTTTAAAAGTTTTTATTCTTTGACATTTTTTTCGAAAACTGGATAGTTTTTGAAATAATCACAGAAGAAATAGAAAATTTTCGTTAGTTTTGATAAAAAAATCAAAACAAAATCATACAGGTGTCATTAAAAAAGGGTAAATATAAACAAATTCATTTGTTTCACAAATTCATTTGTTTATATTTGCCCTTTTTTTAATGACACCTGTATGATTTTGTTTTGATTTTTTATCAAAATTAACGAAAATTTTCTATTTCTTCTTTGATTATTTCAAAAACTATCCAGTTTTCAAAAAAATGTCAAAGAATAAAAGCTTTTTAAAATAGAGTATTTTATCATAATATAACAAAAAAATTGAAAATTTCAAAATTTTTGAAAAAACTTTTTAAGTAAAGTACTACTTCCAAGTGACGTATTTACTCCAAAAGTTGATAGAAATCTACAATTTTAGTGTAAGGAACATATACCAAATTTCACCGATCTAGCTGCTTTGGTTTTTAAGCAATCGTGTTTACACACACACACACACACACACACACACACAGACATAATGCCAAAAATGGTATTTTTGGACTCAGGGAGGTCTAAAACGTGGAGAAACATCAAAATCTCGAAGTCGAATTTTTTTACGATTACATAACTTTCTCTATACGAGAAAGTAATAAATGCGAGAGATGTGCATTAATAAAAAAATACATAAATTAGTAAAATTTGGTTATTGGAAAAAATAAACATTTGAATTCCGAAACAATCTGGTTTTATCCCTTTTCAATTATTTTCCAATAATCAAATCTAGTAATTTATCATATTATAAGCAAGTAGGCAGACCAAGGTATTGTTATTCAATTGTTATAAAAATTGGAAGAGATAGGGCAGTCAAAAAATATATATTCTTAACAAAATAACAAAATTCTAGTGGCACAGCACACATCTTTTATTTTTAGAAAGAAGAAATCGAATTTATCTTCAAACATTAAGTTTTAGATGCCTAAAGATAGGAACGCCTGAAAATAGGCAACCGAACTGGCAGCTAAGTTCTCCTAGAAGATCAAGTAGCTAATTTATTAGGGATATAAATTCTTATTTTTTTGCTTAAAAGATTCTTGAAATGCTAAACGGAGTTTATGTTATATTTTTAATTACAATTTACATATTAGTTTAGATATATAAATTTGAATAAATTTAAAACGATCTAAATTTTTGAAATTAATATCCTTTCTATTGCAAAGTCACTTTTTCTCTTAAAGAAGGATAATAGAATAATGGAGATTAGATTTGTAGTAATTTATTGCTACACATTCGAAGATAGTAGAAAAAGAATTCTTGTCGATAAAAAATTTATAAAAAATATGGGGATTGACTTCCCCGAGACTTTCTCGTATATTCTTTTGGAATTACGTCTGGGTGTGGGTGTAAACACGATTGCTTAAAAACCAAAGCAGCTAGATCGATGAAATTTGGTATGTGCTCCTTACACTAAAATTGTATATTTCTATCAACTTTTGGAGTAAATACGTCACTTGGAAGTAGTACTTTACTTAAAAAGTTTTTTCGAAAATTTTGAAATTTTCAATTTTTTTGTTATATTATGATAAAATACTCTATTTTTAAAAGTTTTTTATTCTTTGACATTTTTTCGAAAACTGAATAGTTTTTGAAATAATCACAGAAGAAATAGAAAATATTCGTTAATTTTGATAAAAAATCAAAACAAAATCATACAGGTGTCAATAAAAAAAGGGCAAATATAAACAAATTCATTTGTTTCACAAATTCATTTGTTTATATTTGCCCTTTTTTTATTGACACCTGTATGATTTTGTTTTGATTTTTTATCAAAATTAACGAATATTTTCTATTCTTCTTGATTATTTCAAAAACTATTCAGTTTTCGAAAAAATGTCAAAGAATAAAAACTTTTTAAAATAGAGTATTTTATCATAATATAACAAAAAAATTGAAAATTTCGAAAATTTTTGGAAAAACTTTTAAGTAAAGTACTACTTCCAAGTGACGTATTTACTCCAAAAGTTGATAGAAATATACAATTTTAGTGTAAGGAGCACATACCAAATTTCATCGATCTAGCTGCTTTGGTTTTTAAGCAATCGTGTTTACACACACACACACACACACACACACACACACACACACACAGAGACATAATGCCAAAAATGGTTTTTTTGGACTCAGGGAGGTCTAAAAACGTGGAGAAACATCAAAATCTCGAAGTCGAATTTTTTTACGATTACATAACTTTCTCTATACGAGAAAGTAAAAACGATGAAAAAAAGCAAAATATCTATCTGATTATTTATCAATAGATTAAAACCAAAAATAAAAAGAATAAAATATGGGGATTGACTTCCCCGAGACTTTCTCGTATATTTTTTGGAATTACGTCTTTTCAAATTACATTTTTTCGAAAACTGAATAGTTTTTGAAATAATAAAAGAAGAAATAGAAAATATTCGTTAATTTTGATAAAAAATCAAAACAAAATCATACAGGTGTCATTAAAAAAAGGGCAAATATAAACAAATGAATTTGTTTATATTTACCCTTTTTTTTAATGACACCTGTATGATTTTGTTTGTGATTTTTTATCAAAATTAACGAATATTTTCTATTCCTTCTGTGATTATTTCAAAACTATTCAGTTTTCGTCAAAAATGTCAAAGAATAAAACCTTTTAAAATAGAGTATTTTTATCATAATATAACAAAAAAATTGAAAATTTCAAAATTTTTGAAAAACTTTTTAAGTAAAGTACTACTTCCAAGTGACGTATTTACTCCAAAAGTTGATAGAAATCTACAATTTTAGTGTAAGGAGCATATACCAAATTTCATCGATCTAGCTGCTTTGGCTTTTAAGCAATCGTGTTTTTCCCCCCACACACACACACACACACACACCCCCCCCCAAAAGAGAGAGAGAGGGAGACATAATGCCAAAAATGGTATTTTTGGACTCAAAGGAGGTCTAAAATGTGGGAGAAACTATCAAAATCTCGAAGTCGAATTTTTTTACGATTACATAACTTTCTCTATACGAGAAAGTAAAAAATCATTGTGTGGTTTTATGAAACCACGATGCAAGTGAAATTTTTTTTTTTCGGATCGTAGGCGTTTAACTGAAAATTTTCGAAAATTATTCAATTAAGGGGTATTAAAATCGCATTTTTAATCTTAACTTAATAATTGGAAAATGGGAATGATAATGGGAAATTAATAGACGCATGTTAAAAACTGAGAACAATATTTATTTAGTAATTGAAGTTTTGAATCATTTTAAATTATTTTAAAAATTATATTCTATCAATTTAAAAATTTAATAATTAAATCTCACAATTATTTTTTTATAATTCGTCATATATAATCAATTTCAACTTTCCTATTATTGTCGTCACGGCTTGTGACGTCATTGCTTGTATCGTCACGGCCTTTGACGTCACGGCTTGTAACGCGACATACTGATGGAAGAACGAAAAAATTTGAAGCCATCCAAATAAAAGTTCCACTTTAAAAATAATCAGAATATTTAATTTAACCTAAATCTAATATGCAGCCGAAAAAGTGGAAAAATCTAAACTATATAAATTTTTTATTATGAAAAATTTTAATTATGGACCACATTTGTTATTAATTATTTATTAAAAATATAAATACTGTGACCACGTTTCGACTGCTTATTCAGCAGTCATTTTCAAATACTGTGTAGCCCTGCTCCGACCCGATGCTGGTTCACTTAAGGTAGGATCAAGTGAACAGTATTTGAAAACGACTGCAGAATTAGCAGTCGAAACATTGTACAGCTATTTATTATTTGTAATTTAATAAGCGAATTGTCTTGGTCTATAATTAAAAACTCCTTGTACTAATTTTATTATCTAGTCATTCAACTGGTGACAAATAAATTTTTTTAAGCCCCCCCCCGAGGCCTTTCTATCCCTCTCTGAAGTGATCCATACACCAAATGAAAAGTAAAAAGAAATAAATTAACGGCCCTTTTTCATTTTACCCAATTCTACAAATTTTGACAAGGTCTCAAGACGCATATTATTTTCTAAACTAGAACAAGTGGTTGTCTTGGCTGGGCTATAAATTAAAGACAAAGTGAGAAGAATTATAAGAAATAAATCTTGAACGTTATTCCAATATATAAAAATATAAAAAAAATGAGATTTTTTTTACAAACTGTGATTGAAAGCTTTTCTGACCATGAGTTAGAAATCTTAAAGGGCGTAATGAAAAACGAGCTATTTGAGACGAAATAATGGAGAAGACATTGAGAACACGCAATTGGATCAGCTGAGAAATGATTTTTGGAAATAAAAAAGAAAGAAATAAAATGAAAAGATATTTATTCCTATGAATAAAAATAAAGACTACCCTAACAAGAAAAGAAAAAATAATATCACCAAATAAATTCGGAAATTGAATTGCATAAATATTGGATAAATGAAATGATAAGCTGGTATAAAAATACACCCCAGTATGATAATCAAATTTAGCAATTAATATTTAATTTTGTATATAAACAAAGTTTTGAACAAATGAATTATTTTTTATTATCTTTCATTTTAGAACAGGAAAATGTTATTATCATTGAGAGAGAGTGAAAATTTTATAAAATATTTGTTAATGATTTAATTAAAATTTTTTTTTTTTAAAAGTATTTTTGATTTATTTATTTAAATGAATTTTTTATATAGTTTTCATTTAATTATTTTTATTATATGAATAAAAGGTTTTTATTATTAATTATAAATATAAATCATAGATATGCTATAATAGCTACTCGTATATCATTTAATTAATATAAATTGGTTCAGTTCATCAGTAGGCGTTTATAGCCATTTGCCTCCAGGCGTATTTGTCATTAAATTATTTATGTGTTGTACGTAAATTTCGGATTTATTTTAATTACATCTGCGTTTTAATATGCCAAATGTGTAAATAACCTTTGCAATAAAAAAATCTGAGTGTGACTGGCGCACAGCACACAACTTTCTCTTACCTTTGGTAATCGAAAGTTGTGTTCTGTGCTTGTCACATCAGATTTTTCGTGTCGAAATAGATTTAGTTCCCGACAGTACGGAATTCAGATGTAAAATTTATAAGTATGGGGAAAATATTTATTATTTTGTTACCATGGCAACCATTTCTCCTATCTTCCCTATGAAATACAAGAGTAAAGTGGTCTTCCAGGAAGATTTCAATTGCAAAATGAGAATATACATTTTAAAGAAAATCTAAAAACTAATTGATTTTTGAATTTAAAAAAAATCGTTGGAGCAAATTTTGGAGAAAATCGAAAAAAAAACTGAAAAAGTACATCAGTAAAGTACTAGTACTCTTTGGCCGATTTTGATTAAAAGCTTATTTTTTCGGTCCCGGGGGTGTTTAACTTAAATATAAAATTTCAGCCTCATAGCTCAATTCCTTCATGCTTAAAATTGAACACAGACACACACACACAGACAGATCATGTCGCGAAAACCATTTTTTTGGATTCAGGGGACCTCAAAACGTGAAGATCCATCAAAATCTCGACATCGAATTTTGACATGAATCCAATACTTTATATAGATCTATATATACCGGGTGGGCCATTAGTGCGTGGACGGAAGATTGTGGACTTATTACGGACATTTTTTAAAATTTGTTGATCGCACATAATGTGGGGCCTTTAGGGCTACAAATTAAAAATATTTTTGTTCAAATTGCACCTCATATACAGGGTGGTCCATATCAAAGTTATGTTTTTTACTTTCTCGTATAGAGAAAGTTATGTAATCGTAAAAAAAATTCGACTTCGAGATTTTGATGTTTCTCCACGTTTTTAGACCTCCCTGAGTCCAAAAAAACCATTTTTGGCATTATGTCTCTCTGTGTGTGTGTGTGTGTGTGTGTGTGTGTGTAAACACGATTGCTTAAAAACCAAAGCAGCTAGATCGATGAAATTTGGTATATGCTCCTTACACTAAAATTGTAGATTTCTATCAACTTTTGGAGTAAATACGTCACTTGGAAGTAGTACTTTACTTAAAAAGTTTTTTCAAAATTTTGAAATTTTCAATTTTTTTTGTTATATTATGATAAAATACTCTATTTTAAAAAGTTTTTATTCTTTGACATTTTTCGAAAACTGAATAGTTTTTGAAATAATCAAAAGAAATAGAAAATTTTCGTTAATTTTGATAAAAAATCAAAACAAAATCATACAGGTGTCATTAAAAAAGGGTAAATATAAACAAATTCATTTGTTTCACAAATTTGTGAAACAAATGAATTTGTTTATATTTACCCTTTTTTTTAATGACACCTGTATGATTTTGTTTTGATTTTTTTATCAAAATTAACGAAAATTTTTCTGAATTTCTTCTTTGATTATTTCAAAAACTATTCAGTTTTCGAAAAAATGTCAAAGAATAAAACTTTTTAAAATAGAGTGATTTTATCATATTATAACAAAAAATTGAAAATTTCAAAAAATTTTGAAAAAACTTTTAAGTAAAGTTATAAATCCAAGTGACGTATTTACTCCAAAAAGTTGATAGAAATCTACAATTTTAGTGTAAGGAGCATATACCAAATTTCATCGATCTAGCTGCTTTGGTTTTTAAGCAATCGTGTTTTACACACACAATCCCTGACGTAATTCCAAAAGAACATACGGAGAAAGTCTCGGGGAAGTTCAATCCCCATATTTTTAAATGGAACGTCCTGTATATTATTGCATATTTGGATTCTACGGCCAATTTTAGTATGAGTTTATGTCATGCAATGTATTCCAAGCCAAACCGTTTAGCCGCAAATCGGGCTTTAGTGAAAAAACTGCTGTCTGAAAAAAATTGAATATCTCGCGAACCATAAAACTTGAGGGAACTGTTCTTTTGTGAGGTTACTAAACATGAAATATACTAATGTAGGCCAGACGGGGAACCCGAAACTATTCTTAGTATGTTGGAGAGAAGTGGCCATGCCAATTTGGAAAATTTCAATCATGGATAACTTCCTTATTTCAAATGGAACATGATGACTTTTTTTATGCCATGGGACGTGGAATTCAATTATCTTTCAGCTGATATATGGTTGTCTATATCTATCTTTGGTAGTTTTTTTTTTTATTCCAAAATATCTGATAACGAAAAAAAAAAATATTTATTATAGACAAAATAAATGAAAAAAAAAATCTAACCGCAAAACAACATTGTAATAAATGAAAAAAATTATGCTAAATATTCGAAAATGTCTTTGAAATTTCCCTTAAAATCATTTATTTGAACTTCTCAAAGAAGTCCCGCTTGCTCAAATTCGGGTTATGATTTGTCAACAAGATGGCGCACCTCCTAACCTGAACATAACCCTAATTTCTTTTTCGAGAAGTTCAAATAAATGATTTTAAAGGAAATTAAAAGACATTTTCGAATATTTAGCATATTTTTTTCTATTTATTACAATTTTGTTTTGCGGTTGGGGATTTTTTTCAATTATTTTTGTCTATAATAAATGTTTTTTTTTTTCGTTATCAGATATTTTTGAATAAAAGAAAACTACCAAAGATAGATCTAGACAACCTATATCAGCTGAAAGATAATTGAATTTCACGTCCCATGGCAAGAAAAGTATCATGTTCCATTTGAAAATAATGAAGTTATCCATGATAGAAATTTGCAAGGCATGGCCATTTCTCCCAACATAAGAATAGTTCCGGGTTCCCATCTGGCCTACATTGAGTATATTTCATGTTTAGTAACCTCACAAAAGAACAGTTCCCTAAGTTTTATGGTTCGCGAGATATTCAATTTTTTCCAGACAGCAGTTTTTCACCAAGGCCCGATTTGCGGCTAAAACGGTTTGGTTTGGAATACATTGCATGACATAAAGTCATACTAAAATTGGCCGTAGAATCCAAATATCAATAATATACAGGACGTTCCATTTAAAAAAACATAACTTTGATATGGACCACCCTGTATATGAGGTGCAATTGGAACAAAAATATTTTTAATTTGTAGCCCTAAAGGCCCCACATTATGTGCGATCAACAAATTTTAAAAATGTCCGTTAATAAGCCCACAATCTTTCGTCCACGCACTAATGGCCCACCCGGTATATTACATATATACATAGGTAAGGAGAAAGTAAAAAAAAAAGGTCAAAGGATTTTTCGGTTACGGTTTCGGCCGATTTCATCTCATTTGTCCCGCTTTGCCTCAATGAAAATGTGGTCACTTTATACTTTTATATATGGGGGTACTTTAAAATTCTCTCGCGTGCAGTTTGCCGACCACTGATATAATTTATTAGAATACAGTTGAATACACTGAATTCTCTTATAATTGCAAAGATAAAAGCAACATTCAACAATAACAACAAAACATAAACCCTTAAAATTATGGAAGATTAAACAAAAAATTTATTACAAGTTTTTTACTATAAAACAAAAAAATTTACATTTTAAAATTAAATAAAAAATATAACGTACGGTACAAAATTAATTACAATTTTTTTTTTATATAAATAAACGAAAGTCAATTGCCATTAATACAAATATATCTATACAAAAGGTCGCTTCTGGCAGTCTGGTTTCTCGGGGTCACCCATCTGAGGTTCAGCTTGGTTGTTTTTCTCTCTTCTGATAGGAAATGATGTAACTTCACGGGGTGCCGGTAGATGGCTACGGCCAGGGGCCGGTTGGGTTTGAGGGGTGTCCCTTCGAGTGCTTAAACACCTCGGGTAAATAAACGGGGATCCCGATAGGAATATCAAATAAAAATAACAAATCTCTCTTCTCTCTGGCAAAAAATTTCGCTGATTGATATAATAATACTGTATGTTTTTACTTTCTTCTTTTTATTATTGATGAAATTAATTTCTTAAAAATTATCACTTTGGACTTAAAAAATCATTTTTTGTTCTTGATGTTTTGTCTTTTATTTAGATGATTTTTATAGAAATTGTAATATATATGCAAGATCAATCAGTAAATAAATTCCAAAATAATTTTTAATGATGAATCCCATTAATTTTAATTAAATAAATCTTAAATTCTCCATAAAATCAGATTCTTTATAAAAGAAAAAAAAAATTGAGAACAGAAATGTATTCATGAATATAAATAAATATAAGTATTTGTAAAAAAAAATAATTAAGAAAATGAAAATCATTAGTTTGCGATCACCCTTTCAATCCCAAATATATAAATTTTTCTAGCTAAGGGACCTGATATTGAATGTTGCATGGGTGATCGCCCCAAATAGTTTCTCATTTATTCTAGTTGAAAAGGAAACATTTAACTCAGCAATACATAACCTTTGAACAGAACATCAATCAGTGTCATATTGAAAATGCTTAAAAAGCAATAAATGATTATTATTTTTAATCCAAAACACGGAGTTATGCATTACAGATTTTGAATGATTGATAGAAATTTTATTATTCATTAATGGATTAGTTACGAAATTTTGGGGTAATTGCAAAATCACCAACACTACCTAAACTAACAGATAAATACGAAATGACCCTAGTTGGTCTGTTTAATCCCAAGACTCAAGATATGAGCTTGTCTCTCTAAGTATCTCCAAGGGAACGAACAGCAGCCCTAAACATGGACGAGAATTCTCAGTCCTCACCACACAGGATCCTGAATGAATTTAGAAAAAAACTACGTTTTTTCCCGAAAGCAGGAGAACCTGAGGGAACTAAGAGCTGCTCTCAAAAAAGTTGGATCCCAAGGATTAGGATCCTCACCGCAAGGAGATTTCTCAGAAAAAAAAACTCATTTCTTATTGAATCCGGAATTTGTGGTAAAATTTTGCAATTAAGAAATACAAATTTATTTAATAATTATCGCGATGTTTTTTTTTTTTTTTTTTGAAAATTGTTAAATAATTTCCATCAAAGCATTCGTGACTCTTTTAATGGAATATGCAAAAAGATATCGACATCATCTACCTAAAGGGGGTATTTTATGAGTTTGAAATCTCAATGCCGATTTGCAAATCCATCGAGGCAATTATATATTATTAAATTAAAATTAAAAAAAAAAAAATGCGAGGCCGGGACAAAACCTCCTTCTAATCCTAATTCTGAAAATCTATGAAATGCTAAAAGACAAAAAACAAAAAAGATTATTCCTAAAATTCCCTGCTCCCCCCTCCCCCCAACCCTTTTAATCCCATGCCTGAAGCTAAAGAACTTACAAGTAGTTACTGCGAATTTACTATTTTCAATATTAAATCTTGAGCCTTTAATTTTTTCTAATCTAAAAAAATATCCTAATTTTCTAAAGTTAATTAAGGGTGAAAATGGAAAGGGTTCATAAAGTATTTATATGAGGGGCAGTGAGTTGTATTTCAATTTACAAAAAAAAAGTGTCGAGTCGGAGAGAGCCGTTGAGTCCCCCCGCATAGGTGTTCATATCAAAAGACGGAATTTTGATATTTTTTTTTTTTTTTTAAACACGCTCATTTTCACCCCTAAATAAAATCCTAAATCTATCTAAAAATATGAACTATTTAGTTAATCTGTTTTGTCCCGTAAAATAAAGGTATACGTTACATGAGATAGGTCGCCGTTGTGGTCACTAGAGGTAGAGAGAGGATCAGGCGACATCACCAGTTGAGTAGTACTCCTGGAATCAAAGAAAAAAAAAACAATATTAAAGAGGGTATAGAATACAGAACGGGATTATTATTATAAAATTTTTTTGATTAATTAAATTTTGTCCAAATAAACACATCTTTTTTTTTTTTTTTATTTATTTCCCCTTAGCCAGAGGATAAACACATCTTGCAAAATATATTAAATCATAAGTGGTTGTTTGAAAACCATTAATTATTTCAAATAAGTTAAGGATAAGTTTTTTTACCTATAAGTATAATATGATTTTGATAAGGGGTGGGATCGGGTTTACTTCCGTATTGCCGTCATCACCAATCAGAAAGCAGTAAGAGGTAGATCTTATGGTTGATAAATCAAACAAAAATTTTATACAATATAATAATTAGACCGGTTCTTCAATTAGAGATAATTTCTTCAACTTTTCAACTCACCTAATGATGATTTCTCCGTTGGAATATTATTATTATAAATAATGAGAACGATTATCAATTTAATCTAATCATCTATAGAATGATGCGATTGTAATATAGAGATTAATTATTAATTAGGGAGGAAATGCAGACAAAAAGGACTTCTTTCGGCTTAAAGTATTTATTATCAATTCACTCATTCGCTTGGTGGTCGGAGTATTTTGTAAAATAATAATCGTCAGAAAAATTTGGAGAAATTCCTTTTTTGGTTGTGTTTCCTTGATAAGATTCGGCACTTGTTTAAGGCAAGTGTTCTGCTACAAAGTGTGGCGAATGTTTGATTGGATTATTTAAATCCAACAAACAGGGTCTTCCGAATATCTTCTAACTTTGGAGACGGGGTAGTTTGTCGCAACGCGTAGCCCAACTTGAACTTCCATCGTTCAAAGACCGGCTATTTGATGAAAAAAAAATATATTATTCGCTCAATGTAGGAAGTAGTTCGTAGGATCGTGAAGCTGGCAAATTCGATGCTTGATGTTCGATGTTTAGGTATGATGCTACAAATAATACCATGACGCATCGTGTAGTTTAATACGAAAATTCGACGCTGGATATTAGAAGCTCAATGTTCAAAGTTCGACCATGACGCATCATGTAGCTCCGCCTTTACAAGATGATCATTCTATAAAGAGTTGATTTTGTTTAAAATATAATTTAATATTGCTTTCTAATTAAATGGGGGCATTACGGAAGATTAGTCATTTACTCTTCCCAGGAAAGATTATGTTTGCTGGGAAGAGTGTCCCGCGGGATCACCCACTTCCTCCAAGGCCAATGTTTGCCGATGGTGTATGTCTAAAGGGTCGGCTGTTGCGCGCAGGCCACCAAATCGCTGATCGCACTACTCAAGTACTACAAATGGATGAAATTCTCTATCGTGGCTGAGAAAGTTTGGCTTCCCGTGGCTAACGTACTCAAAAATGAGGCAGAGAGGAACAACATGAGTGTCAATCATTTCGAGTCGGTTGACGATCGGCATACATGCTGTGAGAAGAATCTCGACTGTTGTCAGACCACGTTTTGGTACACCAAGATTAGGGAAACACGCAATCGAACGCGCAGTAAGTATTAAAAGTTTTTTTTTCTATTATGCTATAATGATTAAGTAAAGAAATTGGAAAAGAAAATTAAAAAAAGGAATAAAAATGTAGTTTTAAGAATCAAGGGTGTCCAACAAAAAGGGATATTAAAAATTGAGATTATTACTATAATTCATTAGCATTTTTTAATTAAGGTTAAAAATCTGGTAAGTAGTACTAGTAATGAAAAGAAATAGAAGAAATGTGAAAGATAACCAGTCAAAGAATTTTGAATAAAGTTCTCCCAACTAAGAAAATTAATTTGAACTAGAATTAGCGAAACCTAGACTCAAGATTATACTTGTAAGAGACCGCCTAAAAGAAAGATCTCCAAAAGCATAAAAATTCGTTTCTTAAGAGAAGTTCTACTTCCAAAAGCAGAATATATATATATATATTGGATATTGGAGGAGAATCTAAAATTAAATTAAATTTTTTCTTGAGTAACTTGTGCTTCCTATTACTCAACAAGAGTAAATTATTCATATCAAATTGAGCTGGGCAAGTTGGGCTGTAGATCTTTAATGAAGGAAGTATGGAGCCCAAGGCAGCAAAGCTTTGTATGCTTTACCAATCAGCTGGAAACGTTTCGGTCCATTTATTATGTACCATCCTCAGTTAATTGGTGATTATTTTGCTAAGATAATTTGCTCAATAAATACCGAAAGGTCTCCAGCTGATTGGTAAAGCATACAAAGCATTTTTTCTTTGGTGCTTCTGCCTCCATTCTTCCTTCACTATTCATATCAAAGTTAGAGATTATCATATTATTTTTACAAAAAAAAAATTCTGAAGAATGTATATAAGCTTATATATAATTTTTATCTTTCGTTAAGCGTCCGCGGCCCACGGTTTGGGAACTGCTGTACTAGATAATTATATCTTTTAAGATTAATTGTTTGAGATTTTTTGTTGTTTCTTGTTTAAATTTTCTCTTTAGTCATTTATTGTCTTTCTCCTGGCATGCAATGCAATATAATGCAACTTAGTAAACTAGTTTATTAGCCTGAGGAATTTCAAGTTCGCAAATTATGCTTTGAGTTAAAGGAATTGCCACATGATTACTAAAACGAGATTGTGTGGTAGTCATAGTCAAGTAATATTAATTTAGAATTTCATAATTCCTTTTAAGATGTATATAGTAAAATGGTTTTGGAGATCTTTAGAAAAAACAAATAAGGAATAAAAATACATTTGGAAGTCATTTTGGTTGCAATGAAACAGGCCTTCTCCTGTTGTATATGCTGCAGGAAAAATTGTAAATGAAGAGGAGAAATATGATTTTATTTTAAAGAGAGTTTTGTGTATCTAAGTGAAAAGGAAACAAAATAGAAGAAGCAGGAAGAGGCCAAAAATAAAAAGCCTCCGATTTTTACAATTCAATGGAAAAATTTTATTGCCCATCTTCAGTCCTTCAAATTTGTAAATGCCCCGGCGTTTTTGAAGGACTGATGATGGGACAATAAAATTATCACGGAGCGTCTCGTTTGATTGTAAAATTAGGATGCTTGTTATATTTGGCTGCTCCTTCTCCTTCCTTCTCCTGTAGTATAAACAAACAGCCACTGACTTCATTGAAATATTATTTTTTTATTTAAATATAAATCTCTTAACCCTTTCGGTCAATGAATAGGCGACCAAATATACATTCATAATATATATATATATATATATATATTCGTTCAAAATTCAGATCTTGTATTGTCTAAGTTCTAATATCGATAAAAGATCTCGCACTCACAAACATTCCATGAATTACATGAAAGGTTTCTATAATGAAAACAGAAAAAAAAGATTTAAGATAATTAAAAAGTTTGAAATTAAAATAAACTTTAATTAAAAAATACAAGATTTGTTTATTCTACAAATTGTTTTCATTCACGAAGAAACAGTTTACTTTTTGTTTTGATATAACAAAGTGAAGAAATTTTTTTCTATTCAAATCTAGAATATTTTTAGAATTTTTTTTTTGTTAATAATAGCCCTCGGGCTTGGTGTAGTTGGTAGCCCGCCTGCCTTCCTCCTCTAAGTGACTATTTATTATGATTTAATGTTGTATATATTTATATTCAAATTAAAAATCGTTTTATATATTCGATCTTATTTTCTTCAATACTTAAAATAATATATATACCGGTATATATATATTTTGGAATGGGTGCATAAGGTCCGAAGACCTATAATGACCAATGGTCGCATGCAGCCAGGAAGAAAATAAAAACAAAAGGAGAAGCATATATATATGGATTCGCCCCTTTTAATTATCAAAATGCATTAAGGGACAATGAATAAATTCGATAACTCTCTTTTTTATTTCTGTTTAAACAATTAGCTTAAGCTTATTTATTTATAGGGTTCCTATAAATACCATCAAGATTTGATGTTTTTAAATTGTTCTGATTGCAGTTTATGTGTTTCTGGGCTCTGCAACGGCACTCATTGACATAATGAACCAAATGCAAGCACTTCAAATGTTTGAACAGGGCGAATATATCGTCATTTATGTTGATATGATGACCTACTCAGAGAAGGAAGCCCTCAAATACCTTTGGAGTAAGTTTATATCAAATAATAACTCTTGACTTCAAACACATACAATAAATTTGTTGTTGTATACAAAACAAACCCTAAGAACAAAAGAAAAAAGCTTTTTCGCTAAAATAATTAGATTAAAGTTCTCCTTAAGAAGGAAGCCATCAAATACCTTCAAAGGTTGAACTAAGTTTATATATAATGACAAATAACAATTTTATTTATTTTTTAGAGACTGATCAACTAGACAAAAGTGAGAGTTGTAATTATAATAAAGAATTCGAGAAAAAAGCAAAATCCTTACTAGTTGTAGTACCTTCACCTCCAACAGATTATGCAACATTTTCAACAAAAGTTCGAGAATATAATGCCAAGGAGCCATTTCGTTTTCCATTTCCACCTATTTTTCGACAGACACACAAATATCAAATGGTAAGTTAATTATCAAATTATTATTATTAGCTTGTTTCATTAATTCGGATGATGAAGGACCAGAAATTATTTAGATTGTAGTAGAAGAAACTAAGTAAGCTGGAACGATTAAATTAAGATTATGGAGAAAAGGCAACCACGACTGCTTTCTTCGTTAAAATAATTTATTAGCAAATATTTCGGATTGCCCAATTCAATCCATCCTCAGTGCATCAAATTATACATGTGGAGCGTGTTTTAAAATGATAAAATTTAGCCATTCTACAGTTAGGGAGAAAGTTTTTGATGAGCAAGCTACTGAAGGAAAAATTATATTTCCATATATCAGATATAATTGGTTAGACTTCCTTTTAAAAAATAATTTCCCTAAAGTGACTCTTTGGCGCGCGCAAGTGCTATTAAGCAGTGTATCTACTACGCGCTCCAAGAGGATGAACATTGGCGCTAGTTCCGGCCGCGCGAAATGGATACCATTTTAGAACGCGCGCCAATGTGTTCGTTGGAACGCTCGAACTTGAAGCGGGCCGTTCCATCTGGTGTCGATTTTTAACCGCTCGCCAGGCGCGCTTAGTGGATACAGTTCAAATATTGGGAACTTGCACGAGCCAAGCGAGTCACTGTAGAGAAATTGATTTTTAAAAGGAAGTCTAACCAATTATATCCGACATTTAGAAATATAATTTTTCCTTCAGTAGCTTGTTCATCAAAAACGTCCTCCCTAACTGTAGAATGGCTAAATTTTAACATTTTAAAATACGCTCCACATATGTATAATTTGATGTATTGAGGATGGATTGCGTTAGGCAATCCGAAATATTTGCTAATAAATTATTTTAAAGTAAAAAGCAGTCGCTGGTTGTCTTTTCTCCATAACCTTTATTTCGATTTTTTTTTCGCCTGGGACGGGATGCGAACCCTTGACCTTTGGCACCAGAAGCTGATACTCTACCTCTTAGCCATAGCTCAAGGGCGAATTTCGATTGTAAAATAAACAGTATTTTAAGAAATATGATAACAATTAATGCATTCATATTCTCTGATATTTTGAATTAAGATTATTTCTTATCCGGGGCTTATCTTGTTTCCTTTGTATTTCCTCATTCTAACGGCATCTCATTATTCCTCCTATTAAGCCGCCTGGATTTCTTGAGGATTTTCCCAAAGATTCACCATTTTGCATAAAATTTTAATAGATACTTAGGGGTTATAGCTGGTAGTTCAGGATAAAGGGCCCTACACACGTCCTGAATGGTCAGCCCAACCAACAGGGCAAACTAGTCAACTAAGGCCCATACGGATTGGACGAACCATCCAACCGTCAACCCCCCTCCCCCACTCCCTTCCCTGATAAATCAGGACTTGTGAAGCGCGGTTTCCCTGCATGGGCGTAACTAGAGAATTTGGCTGGGGGGGGGCATGGGACCAGCCATCCTCGCTGGGGGGGGGGGGGGCAGGGACCATTCACGCAATAGTTAGTATTACTGTAGCTGAACAATCTATAATTGTGGAGTTGATTGATTTTTTTAGGTGCTTGTGGTACATAGAGGAGGCGTACTATTGTAACAGGGCCGGAGAAATGAATGTTTTAATGAATTATTAAAAATTTATAGGGAGTGGATGCCAGAAGCCCTTATGGGAATCATAGCTACACCTATTTTTTGACATTTAGAGAGATAAGGAGCAATTTAAAAAACCTCTTCACACCGCAAGCACTTGTCCAGGACTGATCTGGTGTTGGTGGTTGGTGCGTGTGGAGGCGGGCCCCCACCTGACTGGTCGGGTCCAACTAGTCAGATAGGGCAGTCAGGTCGGCCCGTGCATAGGGCCCTTAAGTAAACAGGGGAAGAAAAATCAGCAACTAGTTGTATTTCATTTTTTTATTCCCATCACGTTGACGTTTCGATTTATTACTATATTTCTTTAACTTTTCAGTTTATTTCCATCTATGCGGCGTACCTATACGATTCTGTTAAATTGTATGCTAGAGCTCTGGATCATCTTCTCAAGCAAGAAAAACAACTAAATGAAACGATTATAAGACAAGTGGCATCTAATGGCACGAGAATTATTCAAACAATTATTAATAACAAAACATATCAAAGTAAGTACTATAAAAAATTGATAAAATTTTAATGAATAATAATGTTTTTAGATTTTTTTTTTTGTTTAATGTGTTGGTGTTTTTAATCCGATAGGCAAAAATCTGGTGTGACTGGCGCCTTACCCTTCCGTAAGAGAAAGTTGTGCACCGTGCTTGTCACACCAGATTTTTTGTGTCGACTATTTTTTATTTCCCATAGGACCTTAGTTTCAAACTAGACCACTTGCATTTCATAAGTAAAAAAATGTGTAAAAAGTTCCAAAGGGGACCCCCTTTTGAATCGAAATTAACATGCAAATTCCCATAGGGATTTAACATTGACTCTATGGAAGAAAGAGCCGAAAAGTGAATTTGAAAATTCTGAAATTCCTATGAAGTACAAGGTATTGCTAGCCTTCGCAAAATTTTCAAACAGTGGGCAAGAATAGTGGACCCTCGCCTTTTCTTATCTATGAGAAGCTGTGCCGCCCGACTTGGCGTCTAGAGAGGGGGGGGGGGGCTTTGCCCCCTGGACCCCTCCTCCAGCTGGCTCGGATCCGCCTGCGGCGGACCCTTGCCTTTTCTTAATTATGAGGGAAAAATTATTACTACGTATTCCAATCCAGTGCCTGCTTGAGGATTTGTTTACATTCATAGAAAACACAACTGAAAAGAATACTTAAATATTTCTCTATACGTTTCCTATGGGAGAAATCGTAACTTTAGGAATTAATAACTCAAAAAGTTATAGGAATTTCGGGACCCGAGTATTTTCCATAACTCTCCATAACGTTCTTTATAAGACTGCAAAATTTCGTTTCAAAATTCCAAAGGGAAGTTGGTCAAACAGAGCGTGACAGACGGACAGACGGACACACCGCTATTATTATATATAGAAGATATACCTTCTGAATCACCCCCCTGATTTATTTTAATTAACAAAATTAAAAATGCAACACGGAACAATGAATAAATTCCATCAATTCTCTCATATACATTTAAAAAAATAGGATTAGAATTATTAATTAAATTTCTCAGAAGAGCAAAACTCACTCAATAAAAAAAAAAAAAAAACACGGCTAAACTTTTTTATTTCTATTTAATCATTTGGCGACTTCAGGGTTAAAATTAAAATTGAATTTCATAAAAAAAAAAATAGATCTTTAGAAACAAAATTAATCTAAGCTAATGGACTCCATTTTGGCCATTTGCTCTTCCCAACCACCTAAGCATAAGTTTGCTTGTAAACTATCATAAAGTAATAACTTTCTAATACAAACTTAATAAATTATATACATCACAGTCTCAATTACAAGTTCAATTTGATAAATATTAATTAATACGTTATAATACTTTCAAAAAAAATTATCTCTTGGTATCATTGTTTAATAATTTTTTAAACAATTGAATATACAATAACTCACCTGAGATGAGAAGAGCCGGTCGAGTTTACTGATGAATATTTCATAATATTTCACACAAAATAAATAAAACTCACTAAAGATATTTATAAACACGAAAACGGAAAAAAAAATTTACTCGATCACACAAATTACGCGACGTGATAAATGAACACGGAGAGAAATGAGCGGGATAACTGGTTGGGTATCATGACGCCGCCAGATTTCTCTAACGTCGGATTATTTATATTCTTTGATTCAAATTTTAAATTTTGATTAATAAAAATTTATTTGATAATTAAAAAAAAAAGTTTTTTTATTGAATTTTAATTTGAAATTTTCTTATACTTTAAACTGCCTTTAATTATCTCAAAAAAAAAGTAAAATAGAGCTTTCAAAGAATACAAATAATTTTAATATTTTTAATAGTCAAATTAATATAGACTATTGAATATTTTATTTATTTAACTCTTCTAAAAATTGAGTAACATATTTTAAAATTAAAAAAAATTATTTGTATTACATAAATAAATTATAAAATTTTATTAGGGTGCGTTCAAGAATAGCAATAATATTTATTAGTCAAACATTTCGCCACATGTGTCGTTACTATTTGCTCTGATATTTGCAGATATTTTGATATTAAACTATTCTTTATAATTTTTTTTAAATTATTTTAACGTGTTAATTAAATTTATAGTAATTTTACTTGTCTCTATAAATAATTTAAATTATTATATTACTATTAAATATTCTTTATTACCATGGAAAATAGTAAAAAATAAAAAACAGGAGTTAACCTCAAACTAGAGCCAATAAGAAAAAATTACAGGTAATAATTTTTAGCATTTAATAAAATTTAAAACTATTAATTTTGTGTATATATTATTTTTGAATCAAAGAAAATTTTTTTTACAATTATTGACATCTCATTTTTTTTCTACCTAAAAAAATTGTCATTTTTTCGTTAAGAATTTTCAGCCCCCCTCCCACAACTCAAACATTGGTTCATTCAATTTCCTCTCAAATTCTTTAATTAAGAAAGGTAGAATCTATTTCAGATAGAAAGGGACACTTAAATATTCAAACTCATACATTCATATATCTTTAAAAAATTTAGTTTGCTTTTTTCTTTTTTGAAAGTAGAAAAATTAATAAAAATGTAATTTTTTTTCAGGCGTTACCGGAGCAACAATAAAATTGGATAAGAATGGAGACAGTGAAGGAAATTTTTCGGTGCTTATGTTTCGACATAATGAAATTAGACATAAAAATTTCAGTTGTAAAGGACAAATGACACCAG
This sequence comes from Euborellia annulipes, assembly GCA_023213315.1. Classification (NCBI taxonomy): domain Eukaryota; kingdom Metazoa; phylum Arthropoda; class Insecta; order Dermaptera; family Anisolabididae; genus Euborellia; species Euborellia annulipes. The sequence continues at coordinate 51,874 of JAKCPI010031550.1, forward strand.
TGGGTAGATTTGTGATTGACCTAAACAGCACCAAGTGCAACGACAGCACCGAGTGCCTAGTGAGTGAGTCACCCCTGACACACTGCCAGTTACTCACAAATGCAAATCTCTATCCTTTTTACCATGCTTTTTACTAACCAACCTTCAAAGGAAAATCTCCAATTTCTTCTCTTTAACACAAACTAACATTTGAAGGGATCAGGTGAAGCCAAATTTTTTGAAAAAATTAAAAATAGTGAGGGACATTGGGCAGAGACAACCAAATAAAAGCTGTTATACTCCCTTAAAATCCTAAAAAAAGAATTTGTTGGTATGGACCAGAGACCGAGACTCCGGATTTCACTCCATTAGGAGATATTTGACCCACCAACAACAAACATTTAAAAATTGTTAATTAATTATATTATATTTAAAGTCACCTGAGCCCTTCATATGATCTTTTTAAAAATAATTATTGATATATCAACACTAATTATTTTTAATAAATTTAATACGGTATTCACTTTTAGATTAACTTCTAAAACATTTTAATTTTAGATATATTATTTGATTAATACTGGATACTAATCATTTTCAATTTATTAAAAGTTTTCGATTGAAATTTGTATATCAGTAGTAGAAAAATTTTGCTTTGAAAAAGGTATTTCGCACACAGACTAGAAAGCTTTAATGTGCTTGTGCCATTTGGGCTGCCTAACTACCGGGCTTTAGTCTATATACTATTGTAATAGATGATACAAAATTTGAAAATATGGCTTAAACATCTATTCGTTGTAAATGAAAGCCAATATTTTTAAATTGTTGTTTGATGGCTGTAGATATTCAATTAGAAGAGGACGGGAGCCTTCCCGGGACACAGCAGTTTTTTTTATTTTTACTTGGCTGTTGTGTCCTCCCGTCCTCTCCTAATCCAATATTTTTAGTAAAGAAATGGGGGTTGATACTTATAAAATCTTATTTTAGTATTAATATTGTGTAGTTTATTCAACTTATACTGTATGTTCTTACTTTTATTCTTCTATACTTTTCTACTTTGCATAAACCAATACACAATAATATTTATAAAATTTTTTCCAACAAACAAGAAAGAGTAATATCACTTTACTTTAAAAATGACAGTTTCTTCCTAAATAATTAACAACTATTTCTCCTGTTTGAAAGATATAAGACTCTCGCGATAAAAAAAAATTCACCCTATTATTAGTAAAGTGATGCTAAGGCTGAACGCACATCAATTGAGCAAAAACTAATCATGCCTAAAACTGTTTTTTCAAATCTTTTCTATGGGTCAACGCACCCCGAAGAGGCAAAACACAAATGGACATGATTCGACATCATTGAACAAAATGTTTTGCCATTGAGCGTTTTGCTCAAATGGTGTGCGTTGGCATTAAGCAAAACGTTTGCTCTTGGACAAAACGTTTTGCTCAATTGGTGCGCGTTCAGCCTAATAATTATTGGAAATAATTTTTTAAATATAGACTAATTATCATATTTTAAATATCACATTATAATACATTATTTTATGATTTAGATGTATCAACTGCTGGAAAATGAACAAAGTGAGTGGCTCTTCGGGCAACCTCCAAGAGCCGAGCCTGTATGTGGATTTGACAATGAGAATTGTAGTACGGATTCTAGAAAATCAAGTGTGATAGCTGCAGGAACGTTAGCCGTTTTATTGTTTTGTGTAAGTGTTGTGACAATGAGCATTTACCGGAAATGGAAAATTGAACAAGAAATTGAAGGATTATTATGGAAAATTAAACCGGAAGATTTACATGGATATTTCGGAAAAGATATTGTCTCATCTCCAAGTAAGGTGTGTTATTTTTTTTATATTTCAATTTAATCTCTGGCAGGGGATTGTGTTAATGAACTCGTCCTCTTCAGCGAGAACTATTGAAAAGAATATTGAAGCATGAGATTTTTTTAAAAACCAAATGAAATTAATTATTTTGTGTATTAATCTTTTTTAATATATAATCGAAAGAATTTTCTTTTTCGAGCTGAGTTATGTCGTTTCCAAAGCACTTGTTAAATTTATAGGAGTATATTCATATTTTAGAAGTCCCCACTGAGCATTGAGTAGTGACTAGTTTCCTGGTCGTCAGAGCCACTGAATAACACCTTCATTTTATATCTTACTAAGTGGGGTCAGTAGCGTCATTTCAAATTTTTCTTTTTTTTTGTGGGGGGGGATAAACTTTTCAAAAAATATTTAATTTAATTAATTTTCTATTTTTTTACAGTTTATGTACCGTAAATATATATTGAAATATTTTATTTAGAATATAAGATTTTAAAAAAATCAGAGCCCTTGGGGGGGGGGGGCAAATGCCCTTTTGAAGTGACGACCAGGACAGCAGACAGACTTGATGGGCCTCGGGGCTACATAATAATACGAGCCCCTAACTATAATTTTAATATTTGAGCTTAAAGGGCCCAGGCCCGCTTAGAAAAAAATTATATTTTTAAATGAAATTTTAACCATGAAAATTAGAATTTTAATGTGCTCAAAGGGTCCGGGCCCCGGGGATATAGTCACCCCTCTGTAACACTTTTTTGTTACGTGATTCTGCCAATTCACCCTACTCGAAGCCGCCTAAAAGGACTTCGTTCCGAAATCCTCCTTTCATAAGGATAGTATTTCCTTTCCACTTGGCCGGAAGCACTTAGCTCATCTTAAACTGTCCCACAATAAGAGGTGGAAGCTACTAACATCCAGGACCACTTCCATTAATTATTTATCTTGTTTTTATTTTGTCATTGTTAAATTTTTTTTTCAGTTATCTCTGGCAAGTGCAACTTCATACGAGTCTCGATGCGGTGCTCAAGTATTCGCCCGAACTGGTTATTATAAAAATGTTATGATTCGTATTAAAGAATTGAAATTTAGTAAACGAAAGGATATTGCCCGGGATATTATGAAAGAGATGAGAATTTTACGTGATCTTCGCCATGATAATATAAATTCATTTACCGGAGCTTGTATAGAACCGATGCGAATTCTTATTGTTACCGACTACTGCGCAAAGGGCAGTCTTTATGTAAGTAATTTTAAAATATTAAAATAAATTGTATCAATAATTTAAATTTATTTTTCTTTATTTTTAATAGGATATCGTTGAGAATGAAGATATAAAATTAGATATTATGTTTATAGCTTCGTTGGTGCATGATCTCATTAAGGTAGGTTTATAAAAAATAATTTTATTTTGAGTTACATTACTAATATAATTTATTTATTATGGCTAGGGCATGGTTTATCTGCATCAATCTGTACTTGGTTTCCATGGTAATTTGAAATCATCTAATTGTGTCGTTACCAGCCGTTGGGTACTACAACTCACTGATTTCGGTCTACACGAACTCAGGCATTGTGCAGAAAGTGATAGCATCGGAGAACATCAGTATTTCAGAAGTAAGTTTTGAAGGGGCTTCAAGAGGGCACATTGAATATTTACTCCTAAACTACTGAGGCATTTTAAAGTATTTTGTATGCAGTTTTTTTTTTAATGATTTAAATTTGCCCTACCATCCTGCCATCTGTTGGCAAATTTTCTTAATAATTGGGCTTTTGGCTAAATTTTTAATACTTCTAACGCCATCTTATCGGCAAAAACATGCGAACAGCTTTGCCTCCCGAACTCGTCGCATTTAGTTATTTATTCACCACGGAGGGTTTATAAATTTTAGACTTCGATAAATAGAGATTTTCCATATTATATATTTTTCTTTTTTTTTTTAGATTTACTATGGAAAGCTCCAGAATTGTTAAGAGACCAGAATACACCACCAGGAGGAACGCAAAAAGGAGATGTTTATGCATTTGCTATTGTAGTTTATGAAGTTTTTGGTCGTCGTGGGCCTTTTGGAAATACAGTCTATGAACCCAAAGGTATTATTGTTATTTTTTGTTTAAATGAATGCAGTAAAGCCACTTCTACACAAGACATTGTGTCTCAGCCAACCACGAGTTGCTCAAAAGCTTCTCGGGGTATCTGTCTTTATTTCGGTAGTGGCTAAGACACCGGATGACTCCTTTGAAAGGGGTTTAAGCTTTTAATAAAATATATTTAAATTTTTTTTAGATATCATTCAATTTGTAAAACGAATGCCTCAAGAGAATGAAGAGCCGTTTCGTCCTAATTTAGATCTTCTTCGTGAATCTGAACCCGAATGTTCAGATTATATCATAGCGTGTATTCAAGATTGTTGGCAAGAAAATCCAGAATTGAGACCAGATTTCCCTACAATTCGATCTCGTCTTAAGAAGATGAAAGATGGCATGTATGTATTATATTTGACATAATCCGTTATGGGCAAAATTCCTTCAAAAATTGTCTAAATACACAAGTCAAAGTTTTGTAAGAGCTCCCGTTTTCTAGAAGCTATGAGGAAATAGCAGGCCAATTATTTTAGAACCCATCCAGACTTCAGCCCCATGTTCTAAAAACATTAGCTCTCATTCAAATTAGAAAAAGATTTGATTCTTAATCATTTTCCACTATTTGCTCAATTGATGTGCCTACAGCCTAAAACGAGCAATGTACAATACGTTTGTTTGTTTGTTTATATGTAAGCAGTTCTCGAAAACGGCTCTAACCATTTTTTTCAAATTTTAAATCTATAATTTGATGTGTTATATAAGGGAAATATGTATGTTGAATCTTTTTTTTTCTTATTAATGAAATTTAATTTTTTTTTTTTTTTTTTGCAAACAGGCATCGTAATATAGTTGATCATATGATGGCAATAATGGAACGATATGCGGATAATTTGGAAGACCTAGTCAGTGAGAGAACTCGATTACTTTATGAAGAAAAACAAAAAACCGAAGATCTCTTGCATAGAATGCTTCCAGCGTATGTATTAATTTCAAATAAAATATTATTAATTATTTGACACCACCAGGCTTTTGAGTTCCCATATTAGTGTACAGTGAGGGACAATATTAAGTTCCACCCATGTCTTTTCTTCATGTGATTATTTCATTGTTTTTAAAAAAATATTATATATTTTTTAATGGAAACTTTCATGGTTCAAACCTACAAAATCTCCAATAAAGATTTTCATTTTCTTTTATAAAAACAATGAAATAATCACAAGTAGAAAGCGCATGGGTGGGACTTAATATTGTCGCACTTATTTAAAATTTTACAAACAGTTGTAAAAATTATTTGTCTTTTTTTTATATTTATTTCTAGACCCGTAGCATCTCGACTAACTCGAGGAATTGGAGTCGAGCCGGAATCTTTTGACTCAGTTACTATTTACTTCAGTGATATTGTTGGTTTCACGGCGATGTCTGCTGAAAGTTCTCCGCTTCAAGTTGTCAACTTTCTTAATGATCTGTATACATTATTTGATCGTATTATTAAAGGCTATGAAGTATATAAAGTGGAAACAATTGGAGATGCATATATGGTGGTAAGAAACAATTATAGTATATATAGTCTTAAAAATTAAGTTATATTAAATATAATCTTTTAAAATGCATTTCACTGAGATCTTCTGTGTGAATTACACACTTTTGTTATTGAATTTTGGAAGCTTGAATAACACCATGTAATAAAATTTTGTTTCTAATGCAGTCTGTTTCAAAACACTATGTAAAGACAATTTTTCATATAGGAAATTGTTTTTATGGAAATGAATTCATTTAGAAAAATGTAACAAAAACAGGCTTATGCTTCCAACAACGGGAAGAGCCATTATTCATCAATCTGAAACAGTAAAATTTATTTATTTCTTTAAAAGTCGCTCGAAAACATCGAAAGTATTGACAAATTAAAAAAAATTTTGAGGGACATTTAAAAATTAATATTTTCTGTTGAAAATTTGAGAAATGAATTTTTTTTTTTAGTTTATAAAATTCTACAGTAACGAGAAAAAAATTTTAAAAAATCGATTTTCAACGAATTGGACATTTTTTAAAAGTTTGAGCGACCCTTAAAAATTTTTTTTGTCCTCATCTTTGGAGAGGTCACTTAAAACAAGATAAACTAACTTATTTTCATACGAGACTCGGGAAAAAAAAATCGGTTTTTTTGCGCCTCACTAATATATATATACTGTATATATTAGAGTGGTCGTTAAAAATTAAATTTTTTCCTACGCCCCAAATGAAAAAATACGGGGAAATTTTTTGTTTTTTTATTTTAAACAAAAAGAACAAGTGCCACAATCTGACTTAAGTTTTTTCGTAAAGTTGTAGTTTTTTTTTTTTTTCAAATATCTCTTGGAATATTCAGATTTAAGAAAAAGTTATAAGGACTTTTTTGTAGACAATTCAATTCTCTACAAAAAGGTCTCTTCAATTTTTTTATTAAGTTCATATTTATGGAAATATTCTCAATAATAAACTCATAAACTCGATATAGTAAACAATTTAAGACCTACAAACGTAATTTTTCTTGAAATATCTACGATTTTAGTAAATTAAGATAAATGATACATCTCGGTCTTCAATAAATAACAATTTTTCAATGACTCATAATAAAAACCTCTATCGGTAAATTATCTACGGTCCATAATTTTGTTAGTTTATTATTGAGAATATCTCCATAAATATGAACTTAATAAAAAAAATTGCAGATACCTTTTTTGTAGAGAATGGAATTGGCTACAAAAAGTCCTCATAACTTTTTCTCAAATATGATTATTCCAAGAGATATTTGAAAAAAACTACGATTTTATGAAAAAATGAACTTAAGTCAGCTTGTGGCATTTGTTCTTTTTGTTTAAAATAAAAAAAAAATTTTTGTGAAAAAGAATGTTTTTTTGGGGCGTAGGAAAAAATTTAATTTTTAACGACCACTCTAATATATATAAATAAGATAAATTAAAAAGTATGTTTATTTTTTTAATAGGTTTCTGGATTGCCTTTAAGAAATGGAGATAAACACGCTGGCGAAATAGCATCAATGTCTTTAGATCTTTTATCAGCAATCAAAAATCATAAAATAGCACATAGACCTAATGAAACGCTTAAATTACGAATTGGAATACATACAGGTAATAATAATATTACTTCTCTTTAAATAAAATTTTCCTCATTTTGATCAATTTCAATCAGGCATTGATAGCAATCACTTCATGGGCTTTTTTTCATATCGTTATTAAATAGATTTTTAATTTCTCCAGGTCCCGTTGTTGCTGGAGTGGTTGGTCTCACAATGCCCCGATATTGTCTCTTTGGAGATACCGTAAATACCGCTTCAAGAATGGAATCAAATGGAGAGCCATTAAAAATTCATATTAGTCCTCAGTGTAGGGATGCTCTTGAAAAAGTCGGTGGATATATAATTAATGAAAGAGGCTTCGTTTATATGAAAGGAAAAGGAGAAGTGAAAACTTATTGGCTAGTTGGAGCTACCGAATGTGCAATACAAAAAAGAGAGGTAAGTCGATATTTTACTTGATTATGACTTTCTCTGATATCAGAACTATGCCAGGATATATATTAATTCCATATTGAGACTCCAACAGTCTTGCCCGGTTCTGAGGCTGTACATTAATGACCCACCCTCCCTCATTCCTCAAAAAAATAAAATGGTCATTCTACAAAAATGGGTTAACTTCGCGTAATTGGAAATTATTCATGGACTACCAAACATATTGACTTTTTTTAATCATCAGGCAATAGAAGAAGTTAATAATTTTTGAGCACACATGATAAATATTGAAATTTAAAAAAATTTAATGAAAATATTCGGCTTTTAAACACTAAAATGTCAGTCCCCTGGGATGTACAGTGAGGGACAATATTAAGTCCCACCCATGCGTTTTCTACTTGTGATTATTTCATTGTTTTTATAAAAGAAAATGAAAATCTTTATTGGAAATTTTCTAGGTTTGAACCCTGAAAGTTACCATTAAAAAATATATAATATTTTTTTAAAAACAATGAAATAATCACTAGTAGAAAACGCATGGGTGGGACTTAATATTGTCCCTCACTGTACCAGCCTGTTGTAGATTGATGATCACAGGGCCGGATCTAGGGGGGGGGGGGGCAGTGGGTGCAGTGCCCGGGCGGGGGGGCGGCGAGATATTAGAAAGAGGTAAAGTGTAGAATTTTGAAAAGGGGGGGCCAACCCCCCCCCCCCCAAGAAATCTTGTAGTTCCGGCCCTGGATGATCATCATTTGTCATCAAAAGGAGGGTCCTCTTGCTGTATCCATCATTCGCAACATAGAAAGGCCTGATGAAGGGAGGCGTTGAGCTCCCGAAACGTCCTATATAGTGGAATAAAATTTGCCCTGAAAATACCTCCATCGATATCACAAAAAAATCTTATCGTTCATTGAAGATGGACGAATAAATTTAGTTAGAAACCTCTCCTTTCGGCATTCTAAAGGCTTCCTTTTCTTTCCTGCTCCCGTACTTTCTCTTTTCCAACTTTTTTGTACTTTTTGGGAATTAAAAAAGATTATCCTTTTGTTTTCATACAGATTACAGAAAATCTACACCCCTTAAACTATTTTTTGACATATTAAATATTTTTAAGGCAACATAAAGTTTGGAAACCGCCTAGAGTTTCTTTTAGTTCGTTGCTTAGCGCTTATTCAAATTCACAAAAATATTAACCAAAGAAATTAAAGAGTTAAAAAAAATTCTAGAAATCTTAAACCCACTCTAAAACATTGAGAGCGAATAAATTCCCCCCACTCTTTTACCCATCCACATTTCAGAGATTATTCCGCACTTAGTTTTCCTCTCACCCTCATTATCGCATTTCTTCTTCCGTTTGTTTTGAGTACAATACGACAGTAATAAAATTTTTTTTTTTCTTAGGTGGATCTAGGTGAATTGCCACCATTATTTTGTCGTCCGCGACGCAGCCCAAAACTTAACAGTGATTCAAGACAAGCATCAATATCAGGTGGTTTCGGTAGTCGAAGACATTCAGCAATACCACGAGGCACAAGCGCCGATGTTGAAAGTACATCAACATTTGCAACCAGTCGTTTAGAAAGGCAAACATCTAGAACAACATTAGACGCCTGTGCCCAAACTAATAACGATGATGACGAAGAATCAAAAAATTTTCATTTGGATAGCGAAGAAATTTCAACAAGCCTCCCAAGGCTACTTAGAGAATCACGTTCGTTAGATCCGTTTCCTAGTTGTAATAGTCGATTTACACGACAACAGCCAAAACCACTTACACGATCTTTAGAGGATTGTTTGGATTATACAGAACGCTTATTAATGTCACCTCAATCATCAATTTTACCTCCTATAGTTCTACCTCCACCTCCTATCTCAAATGGGAGCGCTATAATCCCGTCTCCAAGTCAAGAAGAAGAGACGCTAAATGAACAAATCGGATCTCATCATAATGGTTTAAATAGTAGCGGGGAAGATATCCAAACGCCTTTATTGAATCGTGCAAATGAAGGTGTTATCGTAAGTGGGAAGTGTCATTTGCGTCGTGGACGAGGCGATTCGTCCCCGGATTTAGCACCGGCGAAACGTTGGAAGTCGTTAGATCAAGTGCCTGGTGATGGTATCCCACCTGGTTTAGGTAATAATAAAAAACTCTTAGAGCGTGGCTCAATCAGATCTTGGTTATTTGGACTTTTTAATCGAAATGGTTTACGAACATCGGATGCGTCGTTACGAAAAGGCATTCATAGTGGATATACTGACTTACAGGCTGAAAAGGAAAGCATTGTTTAAACTGACAACAAAATAGAGAGCAAGATAGTCGACAAAGATAATTACCACCCTCACAATAACCAATTTTTTTTTTATATATATATATTTCACACTTTTTATTAATTAATGAACTTATTTTTAATTTTATTTTTTATATTATAAAATGAATTAAAGCCGGTTTCACCGATAAAAAACAAAAATTCAATCAAACAGGTAAATTGAAATCATATTCTGAATTTAGAATGATTGAAAGGGTTACGGATGATATTCAACATGACTTTAATTCAAAATAAGAGATTAATCGTGATTTATTTATCTATTTAGTAATTAATAATATACAAAAATGTTAATAACTACAATAAAATGCAAACCGTTATCAGATTATATTCACTTAAATTTAATTGTCATCTCAATATTCGAATCTGATAATTTCTATTTTATTATAGTTTATATTTTAACTACTAAATAATAAACCATGATTAATGCTAAAATATCTTTTATTTTTAATAATAACTCTCCTCAGAGTCCAAATTAAAGTTTAATATGCAATATTATGTATGCTGAGAAAAATACATTTCGTCTTCAACAAAAAATCTTTTTAACTGTTTAGGGCTGCAATAATTTCACAATTCAAAGATTGTAAATACAATTTTTGGTTGATATAATGGCATTGAAATAGAAAAACTAGTTTTGAAATTTCTAGGTTATAATTAAATATTCAAAAAAGAATTTCCTGTTTTTTAATTGTTGAATTATAATCTATCACGATTTCTTCAGTGCTTTAGTAAGAACGTTCTTTTTTGTTAAAAGAGAGAAAAAAAACCAAGAAGATAATGCAGCCAATGAGTTTCTTTATTGAGATTCAGCCCAGGGCTAACCTTTCGGTCCTAAGTTTGGACCATTATCAGAGCTGGGGCTGTGTCAAAAAAGCATATACTTTCCCCGAGACGGGAGAGAGGACGAAAGTATATATGCTTTTGACATCATCAGAGCACATGGGGCTGTATCAAAAAAGCAAATATACTTTCCCCGAGACGGGAGAGAGGACGAAAGTATATATGCTTTTATGACATCATCAGAGCTGGGGCTGTGACAAAAAAGCATATACTTTCCCCGAGAAGGGAGGGAGAACGAAATTATATATGCTTTTTGACAGAGCCACAGCTCTGATGATGGTCCAAACTTAGGACCGAAACGTTAGCCGTGGGCTGAATCTCAATAAAGAAACTTCGATTGGCTGCATTTTATTTTCTTCGTGTTTTTTTTTCTCTCTTTCAACATCTACATCCCCCTGTTGCAACGTTCTTTTTTTTGAAATATCTGACAGTTTTGCAAGTGTAGTAACTTTTTTATTTTCAGCAGAATATTGATTAAAAAATTCTTAGAACACAAGTATGGAAAATTGAAAATCGGGATAGAAGGCCCCCGACAAAACAGACAGTTAAAAGACCGCCGGAAGCTATCGATATATTGTTTTGAAAATAAAACTTAATCAATTTATCAAGTCAAATGACCTCAACAGCCGAAATGACTTACCCAATGTTCAATAGCATTCTTTAGTTTTCTAGTGTGTATCTGCGATGTTCAGTGAGGGACAATATTAAGTCCCACCCATGTGTTTTCTATTTGTGATTATTTCATTGTTTTAAAAAAAATATTTAATGGAAAATGTTTCAAACCTAGAAAATTTCCAATAAAGATTTTCATTTTCTTTTATAAAAACAATGAAATAATCACATGGTAGAAAACGCATGGGTGGTGGGACTTAACTTTGGCGCTCACTGTACAGAATTCCACTGCTCGACGGCAAATGGAATGTCGAGTATTATGTGCACCTTTTTTTTTAATATTTTCCATAGTTAAAATGTTTTTAATTTTTTCAGCGATGGCAAGATATGCTAAATGTTTTTTTTTTTTTTTTTCGAGAATAAAAAAGTTATTACACTTGCAAAACCGTCAAATGTTTCTGTATTTTTCAAGAATTGTTTTTCATCTTTCCGCCGAATTGTTTTTCTCATTTAGGCTTAGATCTTGAGCTCGTCTTACATCATAGAATCGAATTTGAAATCGGGTCTTAAGATCCTCTATTTGTGCCACTATTGCATAAATAATAACATTAAGATTCTATATAAATAGTTGAATAGATAAAGTCAAATTTCGTTTTTTAGATTATGGAGTTTAAGATATAAGATGTGTTGGTGCAAATGGCATAAAACAAATTTTAAAAAATGGAATAATAAAAATTATAAAAATAAAATTAAAAATAAGTTCAACTATTTTTTAGTACAAATAATAATAATTTAGAAGACTATCTTGTTCATGAAGGAAAAATCTCGTTTATGATTATTATAGTATTTCCTGAGATCTCTTCTTTTGTTTATCATTTAAAATTAGGGTTGATGACGATTGCCAGACTGTCGGCAGGCATGTGCCAATCCCATTTACCGGCTCTAATTAACCGTTGCCATTGATTTTTATTTTTTTTAATACTTATACATAAATTAAAGTGAGCAGACGCATCTTGTCTGTATGGCTGTGAAAAGAGAACTTATTTCTTGGATTAAAAGAAAAATAAATAGAGAATTATATATTATTGTGAATAATAAAGGTGCCAAGTACAGTAATTGAATGTTAACAATGTACATTTTACTCATTATTATAAAATAATCATGTAAATAATCAAAAATATGTATATATATATATTTAGTCTCTATAATTTTTGTGTGAATGTTCTCTCTTGAATAAATGTGTGTACAAACGATCAAATGATAAATAAAAGTTAAATAGTTATTTTAATTATTCATATTTTAAAATATATAAACAGTTTTGTTTTTTTTTTTCTAATTTATTGAAAATGAAAATATATATATATATATATATAAACTTGAAAATTTTTTTTTGTTTTTAAGTGACTCCCATAATTTTTAGATGAGAGAAATTATTGTTTTAACTGTGCAAAAAAATAAGAAATTTTGAAATAAATAAAAGGATATTTGAAATAAAATATCTCCGAATCTATTTAAAACATTGAAAGATTACTTTTTTTATTTGCAGATTGTTGAAAGAAAAAATTGTTTTTTTTTTCGTCCGATATAGAAAATCTTTTATTCATTTCAGGCTTGAATAATCTGCAAATAATTAAATTAATCTTCAAAGTTTTAATTAGGGGTCGTCCATATATTACGTAACGCGTTAGGGGGGGGGGGGGGTCTGGACAAAACCATGTGGTTCATTCAAAATTTATATTTTTAGATTAGATCTTTTTGCTACTTATCAAATGTGTATAGATTAGATATGATATTACTATTTTAATTAAGATCTGATTCTTCTTACGACAATAAGAAAGAAAACAGTAAAAAGTTTTTAGTAACACAGATGCAAAAAAAGTGGAACACTTTGTATCTTCTAATCTATCTTAATGATACTGTAATTTAATAAACATTTATTATGAAATAATTTATACATTTTTATGTAAATTTAACACATATCCATATTATTTTAATAAATAATTACAATTTAAATAAAACAAAGACAAAAATGGCGAATTTTTTTTTATTAACGCCAAATTTCTAAAATTTTACAATAATCTTTCCATTTCAATTTTTCTCTGTTTATTTTATTGAAAATTCTTGTAAAAACAAAATCTTTAATTAATATCCAACAAATCATATCGAGATTATGTTGATTTGTCCTTCAAATTGAAACATAATCAGGTCTATACTCTAAACAAAAACGTTAACTTTTAACATCTGTAAACAACATTAATTCATTTTAACACTTCCTTGCCTCAAATAGCTCTGTAAACAAAAATTTTGACATTTTATTATAAGGATATCGGCCAAAAATAAATACTTTTGCATATTATCTGTTTTATTTGTAAATATTTCAATTCCAATGACATAGAATCATTGGAATCGAAATATTTACAAATAAAACAGATAATACGGAAAAATATTTATTTTTGGCCGATGTCCTTATAATAAAATTGATCATCCTTACGGCCATCTACAAACAAAAATTTTGATAGCTTTGAAATAAATGTTAACGTCGCTGTTAAAACTTTGTTTAGAGAATACCATTTTTTTAACGCTGATTGTTTTAACATTACTTTTTAACATCCATTTGTTTATTTTAAATGTTAAAGTTTGTTTTTAGAGAATAGACCTGATTTTTCTTTATTTTATTTAAATTGTATTTAATTGTTTAAAATTTGTATTTGTGTTAAATTATATTAGAAATGTCCAGTGAGGGTCAATATTAAGTCCCACCCATGCGTTTTTTACTTGTGATTATTTCATTGTTTTTATAAAAGAAAATGAAAATCTTTATTGGAAATTTTATAGATTTGAACTATTGATATAAAAGTTTTCATTAAAAAATATATAATATTTTTTTAAAAACAATGAAATAATCACATGTAGAAAACGCATGGGTGGGACCTAATATTGTCCCTCACTGTACAAGATATTAATTAAATTAGAATATTATTAAGATAGATTAGAACAGGGTCTTAAAAAGAAACAAAGTGTCCCACTATTTTTGCACCACAGTATATATATATATATATATATATATATTGGCCGGTCTAACGCCTGGACATTTTCAGTGTAGGATGTAGGCGTTTTATCTCGTGTTATAAGTATTCGCATGAAACGAAGTATGTGTCACCATATCCTGCACTTCAAATGGCTAGGTGTTTTCTAAAAAAAACTTACTGTTTTCTTTCTCCCAACAACTCATCTACTGCAGCATAATCCCTTTGAATTAGCTCAAAATTTTCAAAAATCGGATCATGCACAGTGTGTTTAGTCAATAAATTAAAAATTTTTCATGAAATGGATAGATTCCAATTACAAATATATAGCAAAGTTATGAGGAAATAAAAACATGAAGAAAAAATTATGATTTCCTCTCACACAAATGCAATCATTCAACATTCAGACGACTTTCAACGCACAAAAAAAAATTATTTTTACAGAATATCATTATTAGAATCATTGGTAAGAAAAATTTTTTTTCTTAAAAATAAAGAACAGTTTTGGGAATATATATATTTTCTTATCTAGAGTGCTATGAATTTTTTTCAAGAAATTTGAAGCTAGCTGAACTTTTTGTTTCTATCAAATACTAATTTTCATCCAAGCTCAACTAATAGGACTTCCCTAATAATGAAGAATTCTACTTCTTTTAATAAAGAGATGTGGTATATTTTATAGTAGTTAGTAGGACCAGCTACTTAACCATGGATGAAACAGGCTCTAATTAAGTTTGAGACCCGAAATCTTTCAATCATATGAAAGTCTATTGGCGTAAAAAAATTAATTATTTTGATTTTAATAATTTCATTAATGGTAAGACAAAATTCTTCGATGGTATATTATTACGTCAAAAAGTCGAAGGGCCCTACACACGTCCTGATTTGTCTGGCCAACCGGCAGGGCAAACTTGTCAGGCCCTTATGGTTGGGACTTGTGCAGTAGGGTGGATAGAAAAAAGTCAAGTTTTGAATTCAAAGGCGAAAAATTTGCGATTGAAAAATACAAGAAAAACAAACAAAAAACGAATTTTTGAAATAGGACTTGATCTTCCGATCGCGCAATTGGCCGAAAGTTTCATAACTTAATTTTTTGTCTTTGAATTTTTAGTTAAATCTTTTTCGAGATCTATTTATTTGAATAAGATAATGGTATTCAAAATACCTCGATTCGGACTTAACTAGTCATATATATATTTAACAAGACTGTGAGTGTTTTTTTATTGGCGAGGCCAAACATCCCATGGCCCGCGGGAATCGAACCCAGGATCTCCAGCCTTTCCAGGGCATAGGACAGCACCAGGCCACCGGGCCCTCGACATACACCAATCGCTTTTTAAACCTGTAGAGGGACAGGCATCTGGGTCTACTCTAACACATTACGGTAAGCAGCAAGATCCTGAGGGCAGTGGGGTTAAGTTATAGTTATTATATCTGACCGGTCGGGTCCAACTTGACAGGTAGGGCAGCCCGTGTGTAGGGCCCTTTATCTGACTTCTTTAACAGTGGTGTAATGACAGAATATATGGACCCTGTTATGCAATGGTGTGTCAAAGACCAAAAATTCAAAAATGAGTTAAGCACGGAATATTGTTTCAAATGCTTTAATTAATAGTATTTTTTATGAAATATGTCTTAAAAAAATTTATATTTAATGTTACTAGCACAATTAACAAGAAAAATTATATGTAATCCAATGTAAACAAAAAACTTGATTGTTGATTTTCTCAAAACTCGATGTTTGGTCTTTGAAACACCATTGCATAACAGAGTCCATATATAAATTCAAAATTTATAAGCGTGGTGACGATGATGGCTGGGCATTTCGGACTCGTGTCTTTATTGTAAAAGAAATGGAAAACTATTCATAGAAAATAACTATTTAATAGGGTTGGGTTTAAATTTGATTTCCACTTTAAAAAAAATTGAGAAAATAATGTCTTTCCCAAAACTGTTAAATTAGTATAAACATTTTTACTTTTTTTTTTTTATAAATACATAATAATATATATAAAATAAATAGTTTTTTTTTTACTCAGGAATCATATCTACACTTACACAATCTTCACCCATATTACTTGGAGAAGTTTCTAACTCGCAAAGTTCATTGCATTCACTGAAAGAGAAGAAATATTTTTTTTTTATTTTAAATTTTATTTTATTTCAAGAACAATTTCTGAAGAGTGGGAAAATGCTCTTGAATCAAATCTTAGATTAGAAATTATTATTTGTTTTTTTTACAGATTAATTTGGGTTATTTTTTTAATTTTATTTTTTATGGCTCATGGTTCGTTCAGTGAGGGGCAATATTAAAGCCCCCATGCGTTTTCTCAGATAGTTATTTCATTATTATTAATATTTATAAATATTTAATGGAAACTTTTGTTGTTCAAACGTAGAATAGAATTCCAATTAGGATTTCCATCTTTTTTTATAAAAACAATGAAATAATCATATGAGAAAACGTATGGGGAGTGTTTTAATATTGACCCTCGCTGAACCTCAAAGCAAAAGCTGTTCAACCAAGGACTCCAGGGGTTAAAATTAACTAAATTCAATAGAAGACATGTTTATTTTGAAATCTGTAAAAATCTACTATAAAAAGTTTTGGAAATGTTGCAAACACAGAAAGACTTACTAAGAAGCAGTTTCTTTCAGAAACTTTCAAAATAAACATGACTTTTGTTTCATTCTTTTATCAATCTTTATTTTGGAAATTTTAAAATCAGATGACACCCTCTATTAATATTCCCTATACTAGGAATAAAGTTAATTAAAGGAAAATAAATTTTTTTTTTTTTTTTAATTTGAAAGGAGTTTTTGAGAAAAATTTTAAAAATTTTAAAAAGAAATTTTATTATAATAATAAACAAAGTATTTTTAACATAGATTTTGTGAATTTTTTTCCAAAGATGATCAGAGACGTCATTGAGGCGAGTCAAAATATTCAGAAAATCCCTGCATGAGAATACTAAAAAAATTAATATTAATAAAAAAAAAAAAATGTTGTATATACCCTATTCAATTAATTTTCCCTCCCTCTGATATTGACTAATTGAAAAAAAGAATAGAATCAAAAAATCCTCTATTTAGATATATTATCTGTTCTTATTTTATTATTTCTCTTTATGTATTATTTTGTATTTTATAAGTTGTATTGAACTAGAGTATAACTTATTAACAACCAATCTGAGAAAATTTCACTTCATATATATATATATATACCACTTAATTTAATAGAAATAAGGGCATGATTATCCAAAATAGAGGCTTTTATCGGAGATATTTCTAGAAAAATTTAATTTTTCACCTTCAGTTTACCATTGCTAAAAAAATATATACAGAAATTAAACCATAATTTGATGTAGTTCACAAAAAACAATAATAATTAACCTCAATGCTTGCAAATAATTTTATATTTAGAATTTTCCAAAAAAAATTTTCCATTGAAGATGATTCCATCAAAGTGGTATCAATCTACAAATAAACTGATAACACCTTTCTCTGCCCAAAAGTCTTGATTAAAATTAATCTTACAATCTATTTGTAGAAATATTATAAAATTTGCAAGAACCCCCCCCGTCCCAAATTTATTAAAATTGTGTGACCAGACTTATGAACTCCCTGATTTAATAATATTTTAAAGCAATGTTGAATTCAAGATGAAATATTTAATTTTTCTCGAAACGTTTCCAAGATGGTATAAGTTTATAATATTATCCTGTCCTTATTTAATATACTAGTATATAGGCCTATATATAGTTTTCGATTAAGAGCCGTCATTTTAAATTACATGAAAAACAAAAATTTTTCTGAAAAAGTTATATTTTTATTCCAATATAAAGTAAAGTTCAGGCACCAACTCAATTGCTACCTTAACTTTCTTCAATCACATGACACTTAACTATAAAAAAAAATCGAGAGCAACCCCTTCAGCTCAAAAAAAAGTGAATCAACATCATTCAGGGCCCGTGGGGGGGGGGGGGGGGGGAGGGGGGGTCCTCGTGCCCCGGGCGCTACTCACAAAGGGGGCCATACTAATTATAAAAAAAAAAATAATAATAAATTTAAAAAAAATTTGGGGGGGGAGGGAAAATTTTGGTTCCAAAAAAAAAATTATATTTTTCCGGAGGGAAAGGATTCATTAAAAAAAAACCTTCCTTCAAAATAGTAAAATGATTTGATTTTAATGGCAGGGAAATTTATTTTCCCCAGGAAATTTATTTTTGGGGGCCCCCCCCAAAAATAATTTTTACCCCCCCCCCTATTGTATGATTTTTTTTTTGAAGGAGGGGGGGGGGGGGAAGAGGGGGGGGGGGGCCCGGGTGGGGGGCTGCGCTCCCCGCCGCTCTGTACGCCACACAAACAAAAGAAATGTTTGAATTTTTATTTATTTTTTATTAAAAGATATGATCAAATTTTTTTTTTCAGAAAAACTTTTCTTTTTCGACTCTTATTGGAAAACCAAGGTATATTGAAATTTAAAAAATACCCTCACCTGTCTAATGAAGGATCATTGCTAAAGAGTTCAGTGGGGACAGTTGGAGGTGCCTTATCAGGAACTAACTCCATATAAGACTGCCTTGATTCCAAATGCCTTTCTACTTCTTCAGGAGTCATATGGCCATCTGACATTAAACCTAGAGGTGCAGCTGATCCAATTGCCTGCAAAAAATAATAATAATATGAGTGGATGTGGCGTGACAAATCCCTAGTAGAGAAAAAAAACTCTATATGGATCCGGAGCTGGAATAGTCTCTCTGAAAAAAATCTTTTAAACATCCTATAAAGAATTTTTCCTCTATGATAGCATTCACTTGTCAATAATAATAATTCCTTATTGAAATAAATATTAGATCATGTGCCTCGTAAACCAAATTTTCTTTAATTCATCTGCCAAAATTTAGAAATCTAATATTATATCCTAATTTGAAACTGTTACAAAAATGAATTTATTATTATTATTAATAACACATTAATTAAGAAACATTTTAAAGTAAGTTTAGATGATTTATTTAAAAATTAACTGTCAAATAGTTCAGCACTCTTGTAAAAGATGGCAGGCTAGTCTAACAACCGGTATACTATTAGCCTATATCTATATATTTATATGCTTTTATAAGATACATAATATATAATAACATTTATAAAGTATTCGTTTTTAAAAGATCAATGAAAATCAATCAAATGCATTAAATTATTAGCCCATTAACCATTCTGACATCTCTTGGCAAATTTTCGGAATAGGTGTTATTTTTGGCTTACTTTTTAAGACACACAACTCCCTCTTATCGTGAAAAACATGCGTAACATCTCCCCCTACTGAACCCCCTTAAATACTAAATATACTTCACTTTGTGAATTTTTAAGTTTTTTTCCTTGGAATATTTTTGACTGCTCATATATATAAATATCGAAATACTTACAGCAACTGAATTCTGATTGGTTTTTGGAGGATTTTTTGGTGGTGGTCGTTTCTTCTTAGGAGGAATATTTGGCTTTTGCGCAACGGTTGGGGTGTTTGTTGCTACTAATGTATTGTGATTTACGGAATTCGAATCGAGTCTTTTCCTAAAACAATAAATAAAAAATTATTAAAATAGAATAAATTTATAATGAGATAGAAGAAACAACCTCTTAGATAAATCCTGTCTTAATGTGTCTTCATCGGACGATTCTGTCTCTTCACTTTCGCTCGATGAGACATCCACTTTTTCATATTGTAATAATCTATCTAATAGAAAACTTTTATGTAAACTCACTTCAAGAAAATTTAACATGAATGGAGACGGAGAGAAGGGAGCTATCGACATTATAACACTCTCTAAAAATAAGTATATCGTTTGGAAAAAGCAGGTTATCTAAAGGCGGATAAAGGCGTAGTAAATAATATATAAGTAATAATTAAAGATTACTAGGATTTATACTAAGTTCAGACATGACATTTATGTTATAATTGTTCATGGCGCACCATGCTCATCATAAACTAAATATTACTCTTCCGTTTCAGCGTGAACTACAGTATGGATCTGCAATACGATATGTGATAGTCAAAGTCTGTCTTTAACTCACATTATATTCTTGGTTTTATTCAAAATGATAAAATTTTCCTGCCATTTCGCGAAACTTTGGAAAGTATTCATACTCACCGATGGCGCTAAGAGACTTATCATTTGGTTCAACGGAGTGCTATGTGACCAGATTCAATTGTAAAAATTATTTCATGACAGCGTCGCAATATTATTATTACCATATTTATGCGATATCGTATTCGTACCACCATCATGCTGCAAAGTATATCGTAACCTCGGCACCATTCGCGGTAATGCGGCGGTTACCAATAGCGACAAAGCGTCCTAAAAGCGCAATCTCTTCTCATTATTTGTTTATCATCATAAATTTATTAACATCTGACGAGGGAATATAATGTACGAACGATTGTATAGATATGTATATTGGTGTATGATCAAAGCGCGTCATTCATCATTCATTTATGTATTATTGTTTCATGTATATAATGCGTTGATTAAAGTGGGTTGTTTTCGGCAAATATGAAATACCGGTATGATTAAACAATCATTTATTGCATTGGGTCTAATTACCTATGGATGGTGATTACCAGCATATTTAGTAGGATACCAAATTATTCAAATAATCAAGAACCTAATTTAAGTGTTAAACAAGAATCTCGTTTAGTTTCTGCTGTGTGTGGTTTACCTAAAGACGTTGCCAAAACAAAATTCAAAAAAGGACAATTCGGTGATGATGCCTGGTTTTCAACAAGACACAAATGTTATGATGTACTTGGTGAGTTTATTTTTAAAATATAACTATTTCTATTATAATATAATTTGATAACAATCTCATATTAACTTTTCGATCCGATTGTTGACACTTTTTAGTAATTAAAAATATCGAATTTTTTTGTTTCCTCGATATGTATTTAATATTTGTGATGATAATCTATCAATTTCCAGGTCACAATTTGGGTGATCAAAGTTTATTTCGTATTTTTATATTAAATGACGCTTCTCTAGATGATTAGATATAATCTCTTGTAGGTTAATTTACTAACAATAACTCATTGTTGTTGTTTTTTTTTAACACTCACACTTAACACACTCATACACAGTCTTTTTCCAATTTATTTACTAAAAAATTCATCTTATTAATTCTAAAGATATGCATAAATATCAATATATAAATAATATGACAATATTTTCTCTCATTTAGTAATCTTCCAAAGAAAGCATTTTTAGAAGATGAGTTTCAAAGTTTGTCAAAGTTTAGAGAAAAGTATGAGAATGTAAATTTCAAAAAACATGTGGATCCCATTAATCAGGACTATTCCCAAAAAACAGGCGTTAAAATTTAACATAATAAATTGGGTGTTAAAAAGTAAAGTAATAACATCAGCGTAAAAAATGCTATTCTCTAAACCAAGTTTTAACAGCGACCTTAACATTTTACTTTTTAGCTATGTTTTCTGCTTGTTCGTGTTTTTACACTCCTCGATAACCTCTCATGCGTGTTCATTACTAACTTGATTTGTTATTTTCAATCAACAAAGTTTTAACAGTGACGTTAACATGTTGCTTTTATCCCAAAGCTCTCAAATTCATAACCTTACTTTTTGGTTAAAGACGCCATTTTGATGCATTAAATACGGCCTTAAAAAATAGGCACCCTCTAGATATGACATTAATTTTTAACACTATTGTTAAAGTTTTGAAGTTAAAGTTTTTGCTTACAGAATAGCAACTAGGAGATGTTAAAATGAATTAACGCTGATTTCAGATGTTTAAAGTTAACGTTGTTGCTTAGAGAATAGACCTGAACAAGAGTTGTT
>JAKCPI010031551.1:0-21672 GCA_023213315.1 Euborellia annulipes
AAATAAAGTCATTGAGAAATAATTTTTTTTTTTTTTTACTTTTTTTCTTTCAGACAGTCCTATCGTAGGAAGAAAATAAAATTTTTTTTTTAAATACTTGATAAAACTATCATATAAATTTTAATTATATACTTCGCCATTTCCGCTATAATTTTTTTTAAGTTGGATTAACAGTCGAATATTTAAAAAAAAAATTATAATAATAAACGAGAAACGTACCAAAATGAAGAAGTTGAAATGAAAGAAGAATTGGTCAAAATAAAGAAAAAAAAATTATTGAGTTGAATTTTTGCATACAACTCACTATTGGCGAAAAAATAAACTCAAATGGTTAAGCTACTGCAGAGATATAATAAAAAAATCCTTTCTCACTACAGTATTACATATATAAGTAAGAGAAAGTAAAAATGGCGGATATAAGGTGAAAAAATCTGGTGTGATTGGTCGCACAGCACACAACTTTCTCTTACCTTTGGTAAGAGTTCTTGCTTGTCACACCAGATTTTTTTTGTATCGACATATATTTAGTTTCCGATAGTACGGTATATATGAATTTGAAGATATAGAATTTATAAACATGGGAAAATATTTATATTTTGTTACCATGGCAACCATTTCTCCTATTTTCCTATGAAGTACACAAGAGTAAAATGTGCCTCAAAAAATTTCGAGAGCAAAATAAGAATATACATTTTAAATAGCATGTAAAAAATAATTAATTTTTGAATTTTAATCAAAATCGTTAGGGCGAATTTTGAGAAAATCGAAAAAAAAAAAAAAAAACTGAAAAAGTACATCAGAGAAGTACTAGTACTTTTTAGCCGATTTTGTTCGAAGTTTCGTGTTACGTGCCAAGAGGGTACGTAACTTAAATATAAAATTTCAACCTCCTAGCTCTTTTCGTTCTTGAGATATTTTATTCTCAGACACACACACACATGAAATTTTGAACAAAAAGTACTAGTACTTTACTGATGTACTTTTCAGTTTTTTTCGATTTTCTTCAAAATTCGCTCCAACGATTTTGATTAAAATCTTTAAAATGTATATTCTCATTTAGTCCTCAAAATTGTTTGAGCACACTTTATTCTTGTACCCCATAAGATATTCCATGTTAACGAAAAATAAAAATATTTTTCTATAATTATAAACTACCCTACCTTCGAAACATAAAATCTGGTGTGACAAGCACAGAACACAACTGAAGGCAAGAGTGCTACCAGTCACACCAGATTTTTTAATATGCTTTTCGAAAACATATTCTTCAACTTTTTTCCTTCTCCAGCCCTAATGAAACATTAATAAATAAAATGATGATGTAAATAAGTTAGTAACCGAATAAATTAACTCTCTCTCTCTCTATCTACCTCTGATTTGGACTAGCTGCTCTTTAAAAAAAATGACGTCATTTTAGAGAATGAATGTATGAGTCGTCATCAGCGGATATATTGTATCAAATGGTCATTCAAGGATTCTTTCCTCCAGGAAAAAAAAGGAGATCAATCCAATATATGCGTTCAAATTGGGCTGAGGAATAATTTTAGAATATAATGGTGTCAAAGAAAAAAAATTTATCTTTATGATTCTAATTATACTATTTATTTGCATAATGTTACAAAGTAATTTCATTATATAATTCTAATTACTTTCTTGTTAAAAAAATACAGTTATGGTATATTAATATTTAAAACATATAAACAAAGAATAATTTTTTTTTAAATTATATTTGATTTTAGTTAATTTATTATTCTGTCAATATTAGTCAATGTGATATAATATATAAAATGAGAGGTCAACAGTTGGAAATGACAAAAACGTAAAAAAAGTGATATTATTATCATGAAAATTAATTCTTTAGATGGGATTATTTTTAGATGGGCGTCAACGTTGTGTTTGTTAATAGGGAGATAAAATATTAAAGTTCGTAGGGTAGTCCTATTCCTGAAGCTTTCTATTTATTGATAGAAATTTCAATTGAGTTTAAAGTTTACTAATAGATAAGTGAAATGACGTTAATTTCTAACGCTTAGATTAAAATATTTTTAATTATGTATTAATATTAGATTATGTTTATCATATGTTTACTTTTAGTTATTTGTTTTGATTTATGCTAATTAATCTATGATCTTTGAGCTTTAGAAAATACCTAGAAAATTTTTTATTTCTCATCAATCTAGGTTAAATGAACATTAAGAATTTAAGGTGCGCATCTCGAAAACCGTTAGAACAGTACCAAGTTACTCTAGACGGCAAGAGATGGCGTTAGTTTTTCCCATTGGGATACAAGGGATTTATTCCATTTAATTTGAAAGATTCCAGCTAATTCATTAAGGGTAAAAAATTAATTATTTTTTATCACAATGATTACTAATTTAATTATCTATAAGATATAGAGCGAATTTTTTCAAAATATCTTTTATTTAATGCGATTAATCTAAAAAAAAAATTTATTTTTTCGAAAATCAAAAAAAGGGCTTCTATAAGTTGTAGATATTTTAAATAGCTTTAATTAAAAAAAAATTTGAGGTCGATAGCTTCAAAATTGTGGCCGCTATAACCTCCCAAAATTAGCACCCAGAGACGCACCTTAAATCAAAAAAACCTGATTTATTAATTAAAGTGGAGATATTCCGACGTAATACTGAAAATAGCATTGTTCTATTAAATTGTCTAGAGTTCCTTGACAAGGAATTTATGAAAATAAAATTGTCTTAATTAATCTAAAATAAGATGGAAATTTGAAAGCTTACGAGAAAGTCATTTACGAATTAAAAAAAAAAAAACATTTTCAATTATTATTATTTTTTTTTAAATATGGAATAGAGCAACTGATATCACTAAAAAATATTTGGAATTCAAGAGAGGTAACTTGGTTAAATATTCTATCATGAATGGGGTTCAATGACCTCAAAAGAAAGAGGTTTTCTGATAAAGTATTTTTTTTTCTAGAGAGAGTGAACAAAGCATTGAACGAACATTTTCTAGTTTAAATTTCAGAATCATTATTAGGAAAAAGGAAGAAATAAAAACCCACTTGCCAAAAGATTTAGTAAAAATCTGGTGTGACAACGTACAGCACACAACTTTCTCTTAACTAAGGTAATCAAAAGTTGTGTACTGTGCTGTCAAACTAGATTTTTTTGTGTTGTCAAAAACGATTTAGGAACAAATTTATTAATATTTTTTTCAAAATGGGGAAATAGTTGATTTATGAATTTTAATCAAAATCATTAGAGCCAATTTTGAGAAAATCGATAAAAAAGTACATCAGTAAAGTGTACTTCAAACAATTTTCACGAAAAAACTTACTGATATACTTTTTAAAGAGCATCTAATAAATAGTTGATTTATGAACTTTAATCAAAATCATTAGATCCAATTTTGAAAAAATAGAAAAAAACTGAAAAAGTACTTCAGGAAAGAACTATTACTTTTTGGCCGATTTTGTTCAAAAGTTTATTTTAACTATCCGGGAGGGTAGTTAACTTAAATATAAAATTTCAACCCCATAGCTCAATTCCTTCATGCCTTAAATCATCACAAAGACAGACAGATATATTGATTTTTTTAAATAAAATTCCCAAAGAGAAAAAAGTAATGTGTGGATATTAGAATCAATTCTGTTTTTATCGATATTATTCTCAATAATATGTAATGACCAGTAGGTAATGTAATATTTTATAATATAAAGGTTTGAAAGACGTTTGACCTTTGAACTATATGAAAATTCAATAAATTTTTCCAAATAAATTGATTAAAATTTCACGTTATCAAAGAATGAATCATTTTCAAATGAATGAGTCTCCATTTTGTAACGATGGGGGGAGAAAGAGAGAGGTCGTGTTATTGTAGAATTCGTAATCCCTATCTCCTTCCTTAAAATAATAATAATAATAATGTAAAATTATTTCTGATTTAACAAATTTATAGACTTCAGACATGGAAATGATTGCAAGAAAATCCCAGATTCTCTGTTCTTTTTCCTGGGACATGAACACCGTCTTCCAAAAATATTAAATTTTTATAAAAGAATCACATAGATAATTGACAGAGTAATGGTATTTTAAAATCAAAATTGCAAAAAAAAGTATCCGAAATAAATTAAAAATTTTTTTTAAGCTCTTTTTCCGGCATCTAAGGCAGTAGCGTCATTTGGGGCGGAAGGGGAGCATTTGCCCCACCCCCTCCTCAAGGGCTCTGATTTGTATAAAATTTTATATTATTCTAAATAAAATATTTCAAAATATATCTACGAGTATATAAACTGTACAAAATTTAACAATTAAATTAAATATCCTTTGGCCATATTTGAGTACCTATTTGTAAGTAAATTTTAAGAAAAAAAATGTTTGCCCCCACTCCTCCAAGAAAAAGTTGAAATGATCTAGGGCCATTTTCCTATTTATTTGATGATTGGTAGCCAATTTATAAAACCCATTCAACTGAAATACATTTTTCTCGCTTGTGACGGAAAGTGAACCCGGGACCCCAAAGATGTAAAATTTATAAGCAGAGAAAAACATTTGATTTAAGGTGCGCGTCTCGGGGTGCTAATTTTGGGACTTTCCAGCGGCCACAATTTTGAAGCTATCGACCTCAAATTTTTTTTAAATTAAAGCTATTTAAAATATCTACAAATAATAGAAGCCCTTTTTTTGATTTTCGAAAAAATAATTTTTTTGTTTTAGATTAATCGCATTAAATAAAAGATAATTTAAAAAAAGGAGCTCTATAAGTTGTAGATAATTAAATTAGTAATCATTGTGTTAAAAAATAATTAATTTTTTGCCTTTAATTAATTAGCTGGAAAGTCTAGAATGAAATGGAACAAGTTACGTGTATTCCAATGGGGGAACACTAACGCCATCTCTTGCCGCCTCGAGTCAATCGTGTTTTAACGGTTTTTCGAGACGCGCACCTTAAACAATGGCAACTCCTATCTTTCCTATGAAATACAAGAGTAAACAAAACAATTTTGAGGGGATAATGAGAATATACATAGATACAGCATCTGATTTATGATTTTTAATCAAAATCGTTGGAGCGGATTTTGAGAAAATCGAAAAAACTGAAAAAATACATCAGCAAAATATTTTGACCAATTTTCTTATTTTCACCCTTCAGCGAGCTTAAATTTAAAATTTTTTAACCTTGTATCTCATTCCCCTTTTTTTTTTTTTTTTTGAACAGACACACTTTTTTGGATTCAGGGGGCCTCAAAAAGTGTATTTCCATTAAAATCTCTACATCAGATTTTTGACAATTCTTTCTCTCTATATATTAAAATCATTTTTTTTGTATTTTCTGTTGAAAAATATTCTCCTTATGCCCTGAACTGGGTAAGAGCGTAATTCAAATTTTTTAGTTCAAAAAGTTGCCGCAAGAAAAGGGTTTAACAATGGCTCTAACAATGACAATGAAATGTTTTTTTTTTGGCTCTCCTGAAAAATAAACAAAAATGGAGTTAAGCACTTTACTAATTAGAACGTCGATATATAGATAAAAGAAAGTAACAAATGTTTAATTTAATTAAAATTCTAATTACGAGGCTGATATTGTGAGGAAACGAATTTCTATAGGTGCTTGAAAGACACCAGTCTATTGTCAATCTACAAGTGGGTTATTAAAATTTTTTTAATAACTACATAAATATTCTTTAAAGAGGAGGGAGTTTCGACTCTCCCCCTGTGACGTCACTATTAAGGATGAATGAGATAATGATATCTCTTGTATTTTATTTTTAAATAGGCCATGATGTTGCGTTTAAAAAAAAGTCAAATAATTTTAGATAATAGTCAATGTCAAATTATATTTATTTATAAATAATTTTTATTCTTAATTTAACGGCGCTATGCTAAAAAAAAGTAAAAGTGAATAAACAGCTTTGAAACAGGGGCGGATTTAGGCATTTGCCGCCCCTAGGCAGTGGGCTCTTGCCAGTGGCGTAGCGAGCTTAACTTGCGCCCGGGGCACAATACGTTTTTAGCCCCCCCCCATTCGAAAACCATATAATATTATATGTAAAATATACAAAATTATTATATTACACTGGCACAAAATTTAAAATATATTTTCCAGAAATCAATTAGAATAAAAAAAATCTGGTGTGACTGGCGCACAGCACACAACTTTCTCTTACCTTCGGTAATCGAAAGTTGTGCACTGTGCTTGTCACACCAGATTTTTTGTGTCGACATGTATTTAGTTTCCTACAGTAGGGTACAATTGAATTCAAGATGTAAAATTTATAAGTATGGGAAAATATTTATATTTTGATACCATGGCAACCATTTCTCCTATCTTTTCTATGGAGTACAAGAGTAAAGTGGTCTTCAGAAGATTTCAATCACAAAATGAGAATATACATTTTATAGAGAATCTAAAAAATAATTGATTTTTGAATTTTAAAAAAAAATCGTTGGAGCAAATTTTGAGAAAATCGAAAAAAACTGAAAAAGTGAATCAGTAAAGTACTAGTACTTTTTGGTCGATTTTGTTCAAAAGCTTCGTGTCACGTCCCATGGGGGGGTGCCTAACTTAAATATAAAATTTCAACCTCCTAGCTCTTTTCGTTCTTGAGATATTTTGTTCACAGACACACAGACAGACAGACACACAGACAGACACACAGACAGACACACAGACAGACAGACCATGTCGCGAAAACCACTTTTTTGGATTCAGGGGACCTCAAAACGTGAAGATCCATCAAAATCTCGACATCGAATTTTTGACATGAATCCAATACTTTCTCTCTATATATATTACATATATACATAGGTAAGAGAAAGTAATAATCCAGCAATTTGTATTTGTATTTGTATAAATTACAACGTTTCAGCCACTCATTCTGTGGCCTTCCTCAGGTACGATTCAGTTAAGATTATAAAGGTTATTACATCTGTCACAATCTTTGTAATCTTAAATTAATTGTACACTGCACCTGAAGAAGGCATTAGAATGAGTAGCGGAAACGTTGTAATTTTTACAGAGAAACCACAGTTAAACCGAATGCGAAATTCTTTTATTAATGGTATACAGTGGAATCCTCACTTAACGAGTTTAATTCGTTCCAGAATCAAACTCGTAAAGCGAAACACTCGTTATGCGAAACAATTTCTCTCATAGAAATATAAAATACGTTAATGCGTTCCATGTCGAAAAAATACTCTCTTATGGCTTGTTTTCTTGAGGCTTTTCATACAAAAAATTACAAATCTATTCCCTGATTATCTTCCTAATAATTTATTCAATTAATTTTATTTAACAATATAACACAAGTTTGAAAAATTAGGGATAACAAGTTACTCTACGGTGTTACATTAAATTAAATGATTTTTTTTTTTGTAAATTGTAATAATTAAATTTAAAAGTGAGAAAATATTAAATATAAGTGCCATATTATAAACTAATTGGATAGACTTTTTTGACGAGTCCATGTTTTATATTCGTTAAGCGAAAAGTCGCTCGTTAAGCGAGTCATTCTTGTCCGGCTTTAAAATATCTATTGTAATACTAATTCTTGTCTCCTAAATTCATCATTTAAAATGTCTATTGGAGTAGGTAGCTATTGTTAGGATATTTGGATTCAAAGTTGAAAAGTGAATTGAATGAGACTAGAACAGGTGTAAGTTGAAAGAAGAAGGAATGAACCTGCCAAGGGATTACGTGATTTTTTCATGTGTAGAGCCTTTCTTTAATAAAATTCTGAATTTAAAAGAGGGATAAACTTGTTGGTGTAATATTAAATAAAATCCACAGGGTAAATACGAAAGGCGGCTGATAAATTTTGCTCTCTAGCGCGTAGCATGAGAACGAAAAAATATATCAAAAAATGCATAAAAGTAAAAATTCTCTAGGAATATTTATTTCCATATAGCCTGGGGATTATTCCAATATATTTCTCTTTTAGTTCATGGTGGTCTCTCTTGGATCTGAAATAATTCAGAGACAGGGCTCCAGAATTTTTCAGGAACAAGCAACTTGTCACACAGGGTAAAGAATGTACTTTTATGTCTGAGTTTTAGTTCCCATGTTTTGCATTTTGTAAATATAACACGGAAAAAGGCAATAAAAACGAAATTACCTTCTCTAAGCAGTTTTCATCGTTACCCTAGATCCGCACTTATTTAAAATTAATTATTATCTCTATTTGAGAGAAGATATTCTTTTATGTAATCTTATTTAAAAAAAGAAAATGATGATTGAAATTAGGTTGTCTATTTAAAGAGTACTCAAAAGTGTAACTGCGGATAAACAAAAAATAGTTTAGGTCATTCAACTTTTGTTTTATTAATATAATATAAAAAAAAATAACAAAAACAAAAATCGAGGGTAAAAGAGATTATTCACAAACAAAATAATAATTCAAATTTCAATTAGCACAAGAAACGTGTATTTCTGTTGAAATCACACGACTGGAGCAAAAAAAAGAATGTTCTCCGTTTTAAAAGTTTCGCCATAAACAAGAGGAAAAAAACCAAGTTGAATTAAATGGCCTTGACTCGGCCAATGTATATTTCATAAATTTAACGCTACCATAATCGATTAAACATATATATATATATATTAATATATTTTACTTTTATTGCAATATTTCAAATGCATATTATTACTTCTTTAAATATATGCGAGCTGAGATTATATAATAATCCTTTAACCATGTGACTTGAACACAATCTAAAAAAAGAAAACTTCAGCAAGTATTGAACAACTCAAGGGTACGTTCTTGACATAATTTGGACATTTTCTATGACATGTGATTCTCATCTTTAGTTCATGCTAGTAGAGTCCAATTATCTTTAAATTGATTATATAACTTCTGGTTTATGAATAATCTTCATTCACTTCCCATGCATCATCACGGGTCACTCATCCAATATTATTTTATTTAAAACGGAGAACATTCTTTTTTGCTCCAGTCGTGTGATTTCAACAGAAATACACGTTTCTTGTGCTAGTTGAAATTTGAATTATTATTTTGTTTGTGAATAATCTCTTTTACCCTCGATTTTTGTTTTTGTTATTTTTTTTTTATATTATATTAATAAAACAAAAGTTGAATGACCTAAACTATTTTTTGTTTATCCGCAGTTACACTTTTGAGTACTCTTTAAATAGACAACCTAATTTCAATCATCATTTTCTTTTTTTAAATAAGATTACATAAAAGAATATCTTCTCTCAAATAGAGATAATAATTAATTTTAAATAAGTGCGGATCTAGGGTAACGATGAAAACTGCTTAGAGAAGGTAATTTCGTTTTTATTGCCTTTTTCCGTGTTATAAGATATTTACGAAATGCAAAACATGGGAACTAAAACTCAGACATAAAAGTACATTCTTTACCCTGTGTGACAAGTTGCTTGTTCCTGAAAAATTCTGGAGCCCTGTCTCTGAATTATTTCAGATCCAAGAGAGACCACCATGAACTAAAAGAGAAATATATCGGAATAATCCCCAGGCTATATGGAAATAAATATTCCTAGAGAATTTTTACTTTTATGCATTTTTTGATATATTTTTTCGTTCTCATGCTACGCGCTAGAGAGCAAAATTTATCACCCGCCTTTCGTATTTACCCTGTGGATTTTATTTAATATTACACCAACAAGTTTATCCCTCTTTTAAATTCAGAATTTTATTAAAGAAAGGCTCTACACATGAAAAAATCACGTAATCCCTTGGCAGGTTCATTCCTTCTTCTTTCAACTTACACCTGTTCTAGTCTCATTCAATTCACTTTTCAACTTTGAATCCAAATATCCTAACAATAGCACCTACTCCAATAGACATTTTAAATGATGAATTTAGGAGACAAGAATTAGTATTACAATAGATATTTTAAAGCCGGACAAGAATGACTCGCTTAACGAGCGACTTTTCGCTTAACGAATACAAAACATGGACTCGTCAAAAAAAGTCTATCCAATTAGTTTATAATATGGCACTTATATTTAATATTTTCTCACTTTTAAATATCCCCCGGGGGAGGGGGGGGGGGTGGGACCCTCCCAAACGCGGGGGGTTGGGCCCCGGGGAGCCGGGTTTTCCTGACAAATGTTAAAGGCCCATTTTTTTTAAGGAAAAAAGGGGGGGGGGGAGGAGGGGGGGGGGGGGGGGGGGGGGGGGGGGGGGGGGGGAGAAAGGGGGGGGTTTTTTTTAAAAAAAAAAAAAAATTTAATTATTACAATTTACAAAAAAAAAAATCATTTAATTTAATGTAGCACCGTAGAGTAACTTGTTATCCCTCATTTTTCAAACTTGTGTTATATTGTTAAATAAAAATTAATTGAATAAATTATTAGGAAGATAATCAGGGAATAGATTTGTAATTTTTTGTATGAAAAGTTTATTAAAATGTAAAATTTTATTGCAAAAATTTCCCCGAAGAAAAAGCCTCAAGAAAACAAGCCATAAGA
Organism: Euborellia annulipes; assembly: GCA_023213315.1. Classification (NCBI taxonomy): domain Eukaryota; kingdom Metazoa; phylum Arthropoda; class Insecta; order Dermaptera; family Anisolabididae; genus Euborellia; species Euborellia annulipes. The sequence goes on from JAKCPI010031551.1 coordinate 10,423, forward strand.
GAGTATTTTTTCGACATGGAACGCATTAACGTATTTTATATTAATTTCTATGAGAGAAATTGTTTCGCATAACGAGTGTTTCGCTTTACGAGTTTGATTCTGGAACGAATTAAACTCGTTAAGTGAGGTTCCACTGTAATCATTAATAAAAGAATTTCGCTTTCGGTTTAAATGTGGTTTCTCTGTCAAAATTACAACGTTTCCGCTACTCATTCTGATGCCTTCTTCAGGTACAATTAAGATTACAAAGATTGTGACAGATTGTAATCTTAACTGAATCGTACCTGAAGAAGGCCACAGAATGAGTGGCTGAAACGTTGTAATTTATACAAATACACATTGCTGGATAATTTTTATTATAATTGATTTCTGGAAAATATATTTTAAATTTAGTGCCAGTGTAATATAATAATTTTGTATATTTTACATATAATATTCCCCCGCGGGGGCGGGGGCCCCCCCCCCTTGCTCGCCTACTTTATACATACCTCTCTTTTCCCTTTTCATTTTTGGCTAATCTTTACTATAAAGTTCGCTCCCACCAGAGAGCGCTGGCGGCTTTACTCACGATTCTTTCGTTCTCCCACTTTGTGATTCGTTCTTTAAATTTAATTTTAAAATCGTCATGATAATATTCAACAATAACATATTCCTGAGAAAAATAAAAAAAAAAAAAAATAAAAATAAAATAAAAATATTCAAAAATATGCTTGGAAAAAAATTGTTTATACCGCCATAGAGAAGGATCAGGAGGAGAGTCAGTCTTAAGGTAAGGATCTACTTTTTTTTAAAAACTTGCAGGGGTCGAATTAATTGTTTCGGTCCGGTGCAGTTAGGTTTTCCTTTAGATAATAAAGTGATTTGGTAGCAATAATATTTTAAAAAACTTGTAGGGATCCCTTGTCCGAGAGGCCGGAGGGGCTCGAGACCTTCGGTTAATTAAGGTCGGTTCTGTTTTAGATTAAAAAATATTAATCCAGAATATTTTAAAGAACTTGCAGGATCCCTTGTCGAGAGCCGCCGGAGGCGCTCGAGACTTCGGTTTTAAGTTCGGTTATTTTATTTTTAGAAAAAATTCAAAACAACTAGGGAATTTCGGTTGGTTCGTTCGTTTGGTGTCGCCGTTCAACATCGAGAGCGATTCGGAGTTAAAAATTTGGGCCCGAAGGGTCCGAAAATTTATTTTTAAGGGCTACGAATAGCTTCTAACTGGATGGTTTCGAACGAACGAGAAGCGAACGATCGAAACGAACGAAGTCGACACTAGTGACAAAAAACTTCAGGGGAAGACCTAATTGTTTCGGTCCTTCGGTTGCAGTTCGGTTTCCTTCGATTAAAGAAAATTTAAAAAACTAGGGAATTCTCGGCCTTAGTGACAAAACAAATAGCATCCTAAATAAACAAAAAGTAAGTTAAAATATATATTTTTAATGGTTAATGTGGTCCTCGTATTTCTTCAAAATTTTCCTTATTTTGGCATATATCTCGATCAAATTGGCTTACGACACCTCTTTTAGGCTAATAAAGGGAAGGGAGGGTGAATTCTCCCTGAAAACTTCCCAATAATTTACTTACCGTATTATAGGATCAAAAAAATGTTCATCAAGAATATTAAAAAAAAAAAATGATTTAAAGAAAAGAAAAAGAATCATGAAAAGAGTAATTTAAAAAAAGAACTAGTCAGATTAGCCAGGCTTCTGGTGGGAGGAACTTTATATAAAGATTAACCTCATTTTTATATGTAGAGATTATTTTAGGTTAATTATTCATGAACTTAAGATTTTTTGTGAATCATATCCTTTGGGATCTCGTAAGACAAAAAATTTAGGATATTTTAGAATTAAAATTAAATAAATAAAAAATTGTAAAATGGGTAAATGTTTATATTTTGTTACCATGGCGCTATCCCTGAGGCCTGATTGGTTGTTTAATGGAATTAGATATAAAATATGATATGGTTTTCGAATGGGGGGGGGGGGGAGGCTCTAAAAACGTATTGTGCCCAGGGCGCGAGTTAAGCTCGCTGTATAGCACCGTTTATAAACTTATTAAATTAAGAATAAAAATTATTTATAAATAAATATAATTTGACATTGACTATTATCTAAAATTATTTGACTTTTTTTTTTTAAACGCAACATCATGGCCTATTTAAAAATAAAATACAAGAGATATCATTATCTCATTCATCCTTAATAGTGACGTCACAGGGGGAGAGTCGAAACTCCCTCCTCAAATAGAAAAATTTTCCTAATTGCATAATTAAAGAAAAAGTAAATGTTTATTTTTAATGAATATTTATGTAGTTATTAAAAAAATTTTAATAACCCACTTGTAGATTGACAATAGACTGGTGCCTTTCAAGCACCTATAGAAATTCGTTTCCTCACACTATCAGCCTCGTAATTAGAATTTTAATTAAATTAAACATTTGTTACTTTCTTTTATCTATATATCGACGTTCTAATTAGTAAAGTGCCTAATTCCATTTTTGTTTATTTTTCAGGAGAGCCAAAAAAAAACATTTCATTGTCATTGTTAGAGCCATTGTTAAACCCTTTTCTTGCGGCAACTTTTTGAACTAAAAAATTTGAATTACGCTCTTACCCAGTTCAGGGCATAAGGAGAATATTTTTCAACAGAAAATACAAAAATATTATTTTAATTTATAGAGAGAAAGAATTGTCAAAAATCTGATGTAGAGATTTTGATGGGAATACACTTTTTGAGGCCCCTTGAGTCCAAAAAAAGTGTGTATCTGTTAAAAAAATAAAATAAAATAAAATAAAAAAAAAAGAAGGGAATGAGATACAAGGTTGAAATTTATATTTAAGCTTGCTGAGAGGTGAAAATAAGAAAATTGGTCAAAATATTTTGCTGATGTATTTTTTCAGTTTTTTCGATTTTCTCAAAATCCGCTCCAACGATTTTGATTAAAAATGATAAATCAGATGCTGTATGTATTTATATTCTCATTACGCCCTCAAAATTGTTTGAAGCACACTTTAATCTTGTACTTTATAGGAAAGATAGGAGTTGTCATTGTTTAAATCCAATGTTTTTCTCTGCTTATAAATTTTACATTTTTGGGGTCTCGGATTCACTTTCCGTCACAAGCGAGAAAAATTTATTTCAGTTGAATGAGTTTTATAAATTGGCTACCAATCATCAAATAAATAGGAAAATGGCCCTAGATCATTTCAACTTTTTCTTGGAGGAGTGGGGGCAAACATTTTTTTTCTTAAAATTTACTTACAAATAGGTACTCAAATATGGCCAAAGGATATTTAATTTAATTGTTAAATTTTGTACAGTTTATATACTCGTAGATATATTTTGAAATATTTTATTTAGAATAATATAAAATTTTATACAAATCAGAGCCCTTGAGGAGGGGTGGGGCAAATGCTCCCCTTCCGCCCCAAATGACGCTACTGCCTTAGATGCCGGAAAAAGAGCTTAAAAAAAATTTTAATTTATTTCGGATACTTTTTTTTGCAATTTTGATTTTAAAATACCATTACTCTGTCAATTATCTATGTGATTCTTTTATAAAAATTTAATATTTTTGGAAGACGGTGTTCATGTCCCAGGAAAAAGAACAGAGAATCTGGGATTTTCTTGCAATCATTTCCATGTCTGAAGTCTATAAATTTGTTAAATCAGAAATAATTTTACATTATTATTATTATTATTTTTAAGGAAGGAGATAGGGATTACGAATTCTACAATAACACGACCTCTCTCTTTCTCCCCCATCGTTACAAAATGGAGACTCATTCATTTGAAAATGATTCATTCTTTGATAACGTGAAATTTTAATCAATTTATTTGGAAAAATTTATTGAATTTTCATATAGTTCAAAGGTCAAACGTCTATCAAACCTTTATATTATAAAATATTACATTACCTACTGGTCATTACATATTATTGAGAATAATATCGATAAAAACAGAATTGATTCTAATATCCACACATTACTTTTTTCTCTTTGGGAATTTTATTTAAAAAAATCAATATATCTGTCTGTCTTTGTGATGATTTAAGGCATGAAGGAATTGAGCTATGGGGTTGAAATTTTATATTTAAGTTAACTACCCTCCCGGATAGTTAAAATAAACTTTTGAACAAAATCGGCCAAAAAGTAATAGTTCTTTACTGAAGTACTTTTTCAGTTTTTTTCGATTTTTTCAAAATTGAATCTAATGATTTGATTAAAGTTCATAAATCGGAACTATTTATTAGATGCTCTTTAAAAAGTATATCAGTAAGTTTTTTCGTGAAAATTGTTTGAAGTACACTTTACTGATGTACTTTTTTATCGATTTTCTCAAAATTGGCTCTAATGATTTTGATTAAAATTCATGAATCAACTATTTCCCCATTTTAAAAAAATATTAATAAATTTGTTCCTAAATCGTTTTTGACAACACAAAAAAATCTAGTTTGACAGCACAGTACACAACTTTTGATTACCTGAGTTAAGAGAAAGTTGTGTGCTGTACGTTGTCACACCAGATTTTTACTAAATCTTTTGGCAAGTGGGTTTTTATTTCTTCCTTTTTCCTAATAATGATTCTGAAATTTAAACTAGAAAATGTTCGTTCAATGCTTTGTTCACTCTCTCTAGAAAAAAAAATACTTTATCAGAAAATTCTTTCTTTTGAGGTCATTGAACCCCATTCATGATAGAATATTTAACCAAGTTACCTCTCTTGAATTCCAAATATTTTTTAGTGATATCAGTTGCTCTATTCCATATTTAAAAAAAAATAATAATAATTGAAAATTTTTTTTTTTTTAATTCGTAAATGACTTTCTCGTAAGCTTTCAAATTTCCATCTTATTTTAGATTAATTAAGACAATTTTATTTTCATAAATTCCTTGTCAAGGAACTCTAGACAATTTAATAGAACAATGCTATTTTCAGTATTACGTCGGAATATCTCCACTTTAATTAATAAATCAGGTTTTTTTGATTTAAGGTGCGTCTCTGGGTGCTAATTTTGGGAGGTTATAGCGGCCACAATTTTGAAGCTATCGACCTCAAATTTTTTTTTAATTAAAGCTATTTAAAATATCTACAACTTATAGAAGCCTTTTTTTTGATTTTCGAAAAAATAAATTTTTTTTTTGATTAATCGCATTAAATAAAAGATATTTTGAAAAAAATTCGCTCTATATCTTATAGATAATTAAATTAGTAATCATTGTGATAAAAAATAATTAATTTTTTACCCTTAATGAATTAGCTGGAATCTTTCAAATTAAATGGAATAAATCCCTTGTATCCCAATGGGAAAAACTAACGCCATCTCTTGCCGTCTAGAGTAACTTGGTACTGAATCGTGTTCTAACGGTTTTCGAGATGCGCACCTTAAATTCTTAATTTTAATTTAACCTAGATTGATGAGAAATAAAAAATTTTCTAGGTATTTTCTAAAGCTCAAAGATCACAGATTAATTAGCATAAATCAAAACAAATAACTAAAAGTAAACATATGATAAACATAATCTAATATTAATACATAATTAAAAATATTTTAATCTAAGCGTTAGAAATTAACGTCATTTCACTTATCTATTAGTAAACTTTAAACTCAATTGAAATTTCTATCAATAAATAGAAAGCTTCAGGAATAGGACTACCCTACGAACTTTAATATTTTATCTCCCTATTAACAAACACAACGTTGACGCCCATCTAAAAATAATCCCATTTAAAGAATTAATTTTCATGATAATAATATCACTTTTTTTACGTTTTTGTCATTTCCAACTGTTGACCTCTCATTTTATATATTATATCACATTGACTAATATTGACAGAATAATAAATTAACTAAAATCAAATATAATTAAAAAAAAAAAAATTATTCTTTGTTTTATGTTTTAAATATTAATATACCATAACTGTATTTTTTTAACAAGAAAGTAATTAGAATTATATAATGAAATTACTTTGTAACATTATGCAAATAAATAGTATAATTAGAATCATAAAGATAAATTTTTTTCTTTGACACCATTATATTCTAAAATTATTCCTCAGCCCAATTTGTACGCATATATTGGATTGATCTCCCTTTTTTTTCCTGGAGGAAAGAATCCTTGAATGACCATTTGATACAATATATCCGCTGATGACGACTCATACATTCATTCTCTAAAATGACGTCATTTTTTTTAAAGAGCAGCTAGTCCAAATCAGAGGTAGATAGAGAGAGAGAGAGTTAATTTATTCGGTTACTAACTTATTTACATCATCATTTTATTTATTAATGTTTCATTAGGGCGGAGAAGGAAAAAAGTTGAAGAATATGTTTTCGAAAAGCATATTAAAAAATCTGGTGTGACTGGTAGCACTCTTGCCTTCAGTTGTGTTCTGTGTTTGTCACACCAGATTTTATGTTTCGAAGGTAGGGTAGTTTATAATTATAGAAAAATATTTTTATTTTTTGTTAACAATGAATTTCTTATGGGGTACAAGAATAAAGTGTGCTCAAACAATTTTGAGGATTAAATGAGAATATACATTTTAAAGATTTTAATCAAAATCGCTGGAGCGAATTTTAAGAAAATCGAAAAAACTGAAAAAGTACATCAGTAAAGTTGTAGTACTTTTTGTTCAAAATTTCATGTGTGTGTGTGTCTGAGAATAAAATATCTCAAGAAAGAAAAGAGCTTGGAGGTTGAAATTTTATATTTAAGTTAGGTACCCTCTTGGCACGTAACTCGAAACTTCGAACAAAATCGGCTAAAAAGTACTAGTACTTCTCTGATGTACTTTTTCAGTTTTTTTTTTTTTCGATTTTCTCAAAATTCGCTCTAACGATTTTGATTAAAATTCAAAAATTAATTATTTTTTACATGCTATTTAAAATGTATACAAGTTGAGAAAGGCGCGGCTTCGCCGCGCCCATCTCAACTTGGCCCTGGCGGGCGGCGTCTCGATACGTGATCAGTAGTTTTTCTCTTAATTTTAAAGCCCATATTATTTTTGCCTAAATGAAAATACAATGAATCAAGTTTAAAATTTGAGTATTCGCCCTGCCCGGCCTCTGGGTTTTGAAGGCCATGAAAAAATTACGGGCAAGAAGCAAGCCTAAATTTCCCTTTAATAAACTGATTCGAGCCAACGGGCATGCAAATGAAATCAGGCGGACAGGGACCTATTAAAAAAAATCAAGAATTTTAAAATAAAAATTTCGGGGGTGGGGCAATTGCACAATAAATCTTTAAACTTTTAAACCCCTTGATAGATATTGATTCAAGAATTTTAAATCCAAAAAAACATGGTAATATTTAAAAAAATAGAAGAATTAAAAATTTCGGGGGTGGGGCAATTACACAAAAAGTCTTTAAACTTTCAAACCCCTTGATAGATATTCATTCAAGAATATTAAATCCAAAAAAGCATGTTAAAATTTGAAGAAACAGAACAATTAAAAATTTCGGGGGTGGGGGGCAATTACACAAAAAAGTCTTTAAACTTTTAAACCCCTTGATAGATATTCATTGAAGAATTTTAAATCAAAAAAAGCATGTTAAGATTTGAAGAAACAGAAGAATTAAAAATTTCGGGGGGGGGGGGGGCAATTACACAAAAAATCTTTCAACTTTTAAACCCCTTGATAGATATTCATTCAAGAATTTTAAATCCAAAAAAGCATGTTTTTATTTGAAGAAACAGAAGAATTAAAAATTTCGGGGGGGGGGGGGGCAATTACACAAAAAATATTTAAACTTTTAAATCCCTTGATAGATATTCATTGAAGAATTTTAAATCCAAAAAAGCATGTTAATATTTGAAGAAACAGAAGAATTAAAAATTTCGGGGGGGGGGGGCAATTACACAAAAAATATTTAAACTTTTAAATCCCTTGATAGATATTCATTGAAGAATTTTAAATCCAAAAAAGCATGTTTTTATTTGAAGAAATAGAAGAATTAAAAATTTCGGGGGGGGGGGGCAATTACACAAAAAATCTTTCAACTTTTAAATCCCTTGATAGATATTCATTCAAGAATTTTAAATCCAAAAAAGCATGTTAATATTTGAAGAAATAGAAGAATTAAAAATTTCGGGGGGGGGGGGCAATTACACAAAAAATCTTTCAACTTTTAAATCCCTTGATAGATATTCATTCAAGAATTTTAAATCCAAAAAAGCATGTTAATATTTAAAGAAATAGAAGAATTAAAAATTTCGGGGGGGGGGCAATTACACAAAAAATCTTTCAACTTTTAAATCCCTTGATAGATATTCATTCAAGAATTTTAAATCCAAAAAAGCATGTTAATATTTAAAGAAATAGAAGAATTAAAAATTTTTCGGGGGGGGGGGGCAATTACACAAAAAATCTTTCAACTTTTAAATCCCTTGATAGATATTCATTCAAGAATTTTAAATCCAAAAAAGCATGTTAATATTTGAAGAAATAGAAGAATTAAAAATTTCGGGGGGGGGGGCAATTACACAAAAAATCTTTCAACTTTTAAATCCCTTGATAGATATTCATTCAAGAATTTTAAATCCAAAAAAGCATGTTAATATTTGAAGAAATAGAAGAATTAAAAATTTCGGGGGGGGGGGGGCAATTACACAAAAAATCTTTCAACTTTTAAATCCCTTGATAGATATTCATTCAAGAATTTTAAATCCAAAAAAGCATGTTAAGATTTGAAGAAACAGAAGAATTAAAAATTTTGGGGGGGGGGGGCAATTACACAAAAAATCTTTCAACTTTTAAATCCCTTGATAGATATTCATTCAAGAATTTTAAATCCAAAAAAGCATGTTTATATTTGAAGATGTAGAAGAATTAAAAAATTTGGGGGGGGGGGGGCTGCCGAATTTAAAAAAAACTCTGAAACAACGAATTTAGATTCTTATCAAGGGAAGGCTTTAGGGAAGAAACCAAATTGATATCTCTCCTGGTTAAAAAAAAATTTGAATTTGCCTCTCCGGCTCCGCCCTCTCTGTATTTCGCCAATCAGCGCTATCCCTGAGGCCTGATTGGTTGTTTCACACATCGGACACGTTTTTAAGGCAATTATATATAAGTATGATGATTCTTATTTTGCTCTCGAAATTTTTTGAGGCACATTTTACTCTTGTGTACTTTTTTTTTTTTTTTTTTTTAAACATTCACACTTTTTTTCTCATTCACACACATTCACACTGTCTTTTCGGCAGCTCAGGCCATATAAGACATTTACGATAACCGTTATTTATGAATTTATATATATTAGGGTCCAGGCATTTTATTTAAGCCATCTGGTATCCAGATGGCTTAAATAAAATCATCGGACTGCCTGGGGTCCGAACCCGCGACGCACAGTGGGCTGAAATAGGAAAAAAGCGGCCATAATTCGAAAAAATGAACTTCAAAATATAAAAACAACGTTTTGCACACTAATAATAGACTATATGTGGACCTCAGGACAATAATTCATTTTTTTTTTAACCAACCCAAACCCGAGTTATAGAGGGCCAAAGTGGGCAAGAAAACTTATTAACTTTTCTTTGCGTTTTAAGTCGATATTCAGAAATTTTTTTCATGTATTAATATTAATCCAATTTTAATGAATTTTTTTTGAATCATAGATAAATTAATCTTCTTTCTGAATATATTTTTGTTTTTCTTGTATTACAGTTATTTATTTTTAAATAAATTTTTTTTGTAAGTAAAAAAAAAGCAATATAAATTTTTTTTCAATTTCAAAAAAGTATATGGGCATCCTCTTGCCTTCTAACAAACTCAATAGATTCTGAAACTAGAATACATGTAGAACATGATTGCATCGAAACTTTTTGCCCGATTTTGCCCGAAAATTTTTTATTAATTTTTTTATAATTAAATCGGCAGAAAAACGAGTGATTTCCGTTAAACCATATGAACTTCTCTTTGCTTTAGAGATAATATTGAAATGTGACAAAGGGCTGACGGACAAAATAAAATCAGGCTATTATTAGAATGACCATAAAATTTGAAGGGGGGGCCTCAAATTTTGTAATCTTTTGAAAAAATAATCTATTAAAAAGGAATATTCAATATTTGAAAATTTCATTTTTTCTTGTTCATATTCTTATTAGTATTATTGAAATAAAGATATTATTTTTGTATACAAGTGATAAAGCCCCCCTGGACCCCCTTACATGCCTTCGATTAGCAAATGCATCAAATTTATTCTTGCTCACTGTCTGGAAATTTTGCAATTGCCTTCGGGGCAAAATTTTAAAGTTTTAAATTTCCCTCACTGACTCCACTTCCTCTCTCTCTGGCCAATCAGCGAGAGACAGTGGTAAACAGGAACATAAAACAGAAGTTAGTGGCTTTATATTATAGTAATGATATTTATTTTTTAGCAAATAATTTTTATTTAAGTATAATGACAGAGACAGAAGCCGACTCCAAGGGGCTCAAGGGGCTCGAGCCCCCTTCCACCCCCCACCCCCAATGTTGAGGGAAGAGAAAATAGTCATCTTTGTAATCAGCAATCCATTAAAATGTATATAAAGACGTATTGCTTATATAAGCTTATATAAAAAAAAAAATTTTGACCCTTTGAGTAAGGGGTAGTTCACCCCCATGCATGTTTTTTTTTAAATAGATGACATCTTTGGAATCAGTATCCATTAAAATGTATATAAAGACATATTGCTTGTAATTAACAAAAAAAAAAAATATTTTTTGCTTGCTTCAGTAAGGGGTAGTTCACCCCATCTATATATTTTGTAAAAATAAATGACATTTTCGTAACGAGTGACCTTTAAAATGTATATAAAGACGTATTGATTGTAATTATCAAAGCAAAATTTTTTTTGACACCTTGACTAAGGGGTAGTTCACCCCATGTAGGTTTTTTGTAAAAATAGATGACATATTTGGAATCAGCATCCATTAAAATGTATATAAAGACGTATTGCTTGTAATTATCAAAAAAAAATTATTTTTTTGCTCCCTTCAGTAAGGGGTAGTTCACCCCATGTATGTTTTTTGTAAAAATAAATGTCATTTTTGTAAAACGCATATTTTTTTTGATTTTTTGACATATGTTTTTCTTTATATTTGACACATCATAATTTTTTTTTCAACTTTGTCAAGGGGTAATTTCAACCCCTTTTGGTAAAATATGAAAATATTGAAGGGTATAGAAGAACATATGATTATGTATGTATAGTTTTAATTTTGTAAAAATCCGCCCAAAAAAAGATAATTATGGCCGCTTTTTTTCGATTTCA
>JAKCPI010031553.1:0-37998 GCA_023213315.1 Euborellia annulipes
TTTGAGGAAGTTAACCGAAATAGTTAACATAATCAGAAGTGGGATTACGGAAAAAAAGGGGGTAAACCAATGGCCGTTGAAGATAAAAAGCTCGTTGAAAAGATGTTGGCGAATATGCTTTTGGAAAACAGGACCGTGACTCAAGGCGTAGATAGTCAGAGAGAAGAAAATGTAAAGCCGAAGGAAGAAAGGAACTCAAAGGAAGAAAATGTAAAGCTGAAAGATGAGGAGAACATAAATGAAGAAAATGTGAAGCTGAATGATGAAAAGAACGTAAATGAAAGGCAGATGGACTTAATGAAGGAAATGTTAAATTTAATGACAGAACAAATGAAGATGATTACACAAACACAAGCCCAAGTAAGTTCGAGCACTTCTTTAATGCCCATGTTCCAGGTCGCACCAGATTTGAGCAAGTCAGTTAATCTATTTAATGGACAAGGCGACAGAACAGAAGCAAAATTATGGCTGGAGCAACTAAACAATTTGGCCCTGCTACATCGTTGGCCGGACCCATTCAAACTGGAAATGGCACGAATGAACATGAGGGGTGCCGCGAGGTCGTGGTACCAAGGAAAACAAAATGAAATTTTATCATGGCAAGATTTTGAAAGGAAATTCAGGAGAACTTTTGTGGGCGAAACATCGATATCGGACAGATGGCAGAGAATGGCAGACAGGGTGCAGGGGCGAAATGAAGCAACAATTGTTTATGTAATGGCAAAAATAAATCTAACTTCTAATTTAAATTTACCATTTACAGATATTAAAAGGCAAATTTTGGTGGGACTGTGGTCTCGAGATTTATGCAACCAACTGAGATCAAGAGTTCACGCAGATTTGGATGAATTAATCGACGATATATATGAATATGAAGCAATTTGGAAGGATCGCCAGCGGAAGCAGAAAGAAAATTATTTTTGGAATGCAGCAACAAATTTAGAACCGTGGAAAAACAAAAATTTATCAACACAAGAGAAATCGAGCGACGAAAAAGGTACCAATTTTAGTAATATAGGAAACCGAAAGCCATTAGGAATGAATAGAAATGAAAGTAAATGCTATGTATGTGAAAAATTTGGACATATAGCGAGGGATTGTCCACAATCTAAAGGAAATTATAGACAGACCGACAGACAGGACGGACAGACTGGACATAAATATGAGAAATATGCGAAAGAATCTTCAAGTGCGGTGGCTTCGTCTTCAGGTACGAAAAATATTACGACAAATTCGAATAAAGCGACCTTATCTGTGGATTTAAAAACGGGTAAATCAACTTTAGATAAATATATTAAAGAGGCAAAATTAGGTGGGTATATATTAAAGGCTTTAATCGACCCTGGCAGCTCAATTTGTTTAATCAAAAAGTCAGTCGCAAATCAAATGGGTTTTATTTTAAAAGATCAAAAAGAGAAAATTTTTGGGTTTGGAAATTGTATAGATCCAGTTACGGAAAGTGAAGGATTTTTCAACGCTGTAATTGAAATAGATGGTGTTTTGGGGGATGAAGTAAATATATTAGTAGTCGAAGACATTTCACAATCATTTGATTTAATAGTGGGAAGAACGTGGCTCGATCAAAATAAAATTGCTTTTGCTAAAGTGGACGATAGGTTAATTATTAGTTTAAGAGATACCGAACCTTTTAATATTTTTCCGTGTATAGATTCAAATGAAAAGTTAAGTGTGATTTCGAATGAAAATGTAAAAATAAAGATGAATTCGGTGGGATTTGTGAGTGCAAGAGTGATAGAAAATGATGGGGATTTAAATGAAAATGAATTAGTAAAAATTAAGGACGATGGAATTATAGATATAAATAATAATTCAGTTATGTTACCTATTAAAAATATTAGTAATAAAGAGATTGAAATTAAAAATGAACAAGTTTTGACCAGGTTAGATAAAAGTAGTGATAAAATAGAAATTTTGCAAATAAAAAGTTCAAACTTTCAAGGGGAAATTACTAAGGAAATGATTAATAGGGTTAAAGAAACAAAAGAAAATGAAATAAATGATTTAGTTAAGTTATTAAATAAATATAGAAGTTGTTTTGCCTTTTCGTTAAATGAATTAGGGTGTACAGAGTTAGTAGAAATGGAGATAGTTGAAAGAGGAGAGCAGTAAGCCGGTTAGATGCAAACCATATAAAGTAAACAGCGAGGATAGGGTAACAATTAGAGAAATAGTGGATGATTGGAAGAAGGCAGGGATAGTAAGTGAAACTCGTTCTCCTTACGCAAGTCCTGTAATGTTAGTGAGAAAGAAAAACGGGGAGCCAAGATTGGTAGTGGACTATAGGAGATTGAATAAACAGACGGTGAAACAAAATTTTCCGTTTCCATTAATAGATGATCAGTTAACAAGTTTAGCAAACGCGGAATTATTTTGTACATTGGATCTTGCTCATGGATATTTACAAATTCCGTTAAGCGAGGATTCGAAAGATAAAACAGCTTTTATTACCCCAGATACGACAGGAAGGTTTGAGAGAATGATGTTTGGTTTAACAAATGCCCCATATGAATTTGTCCGTCTCATGGATATAGCTTTAGGGAGTTTGAAAAATAAAGTCGCTTTTTGTTTTATGGACGATATCTTAATTCCGGCTAGAAATTGGAGCAATATGCTAGAGTCACTCGAGTTAGTTTTTCAAGCTCTTAAGAATGCAAAGTTAACGTTAAGATTAACTAAATGTATGTTTGGGCAAAAAGAAATCGAGTATTTAGGGTTCATAATTTCGAAAGGGTGCTTGAAACCGGGTGTAAAGAAAATAGAAACTATTATTAATTTTCCAAGGCCAGGTAGTGTACACCAAGTGAGACAATTTTTAGGGTTATCAGGATTTTTTAGACGATTTATTAAATGCTATGCCAAGTTAGCAGAACCATTAACGCGATTAACTAAAAAGGGAATAATTTTCGAATGGAAAGATCAACAAGAGACAGCGTTTAAAAATTTAAAGCAAATTTTAACTAATGATCCTATTTTAAAATTATTTGATAGAAATGCGAGAACGGAATTGCATACGGATGCAAGTAAAGAGGGTTTAGCGGGAATGTTAATGCAGGAAGATAAAAACGGATGTTTACATTTAGTCTATTGTGTATCAAAGAAAACAACCGATATAGAGAAATATTACCATTCGTCAAAGCTTGAATTAATGGCGATAGTTTGGTCGGTAGAACGGCTTAGACAATTTTTAATTGATATTGAATTTGTAGTAGTTACAGATTGTCAAGCTCTTATATATATGAATAAACTTAAAATGACTAATCCACAAATAGCGAGGTGGGCTACTCTTTTACAAGAATATAATATGACAATTAAACATAGAAAAGGGTTAAATATGAGTCATGTAGATGCATTAAGTCGTAATCCTGACGAGGACGCCTCTGACACTTGGGATGGGATAATCGACAACAAATTAAATGTGTTTATGACCATTTCCGAAAGAGATCAGGTAGCGATGATGCAATATGAAGATTTAGAAATTCAAGGGAAAATCGCGATTTTAAAGAAACCACTAGAAGAGCGTTCTAATGAAGAAAATAATTTTGTTCAAGATTTAGAATTGATTGAAGGTTTATTATACAAGAAGATCAAAGTTAAGAATAGAATGAGAAGATTGTTTGTGATTTCAAAAGCGATGAGAAAAGCTATTGCAGTAAAATTTCATGATTTAATGGGACATTTTGGATTGGACAGAACTATAGCGAAAATAAGAGAAAAATATTGGTTCCCTAATATGAATCGATATATTAAACAACATATAAAAATGTGTTTCGAATGTTTGATGAACAAGGTTCCGAGTGGAAAGCAACAAGGTTTGTTAAATCCGATTCCGCCAGGTGAGAGACCTTTTGCTACTATTCATATAGATCACATTGGTCCATTTATTACAAGTAAAAAGAAAAATAAATATATAATAGTAATCGTTGATAATTTAAGTAAATTTTTAGCATTGTTTGCAGTGAAAGATACAACCGAAAAAAATTTGATGGAATCTTTAGAAAAGTTTATTAATAAATTTGGTTTACCAAAAATTTTGATTTCAGATAGAGGGAGTGCATATACATCGAGAAATTTTGAAAATTTTTGCCAGGCGAGATGGAAAGGAATAATAGAACATTACTTTCAGTGCTGGCGACCATGCAAACTGATTTAAAAGGAAAGGATTGGGATAAAAATATTGAAATAGTCGAAAGAAATTTAAATAATATGCAAAATAAAACTACAGGAAAGACGCCATTTGAAGTAATTTACGGATTTCAGCCAAGTTTTGTAGATGGAATACTCAGAGAAGTAGCATATGTAAATGAAGAGAAATGGAGAGATCCGAGAGAAGTTCATAGAGAAGTTAGAGATGAGGTAATCAGAAAGCAAGGTATTTACAAGAAAGCATACGATAAGAAACATTGCAATGCGCATAAGTACGAAGTAGGAGAAATTGTGGTTATGAGAAGGACACCGGTATCAACAGGCGAAAGTACAAAATTGCAAATGAAGTTTCGAGGTCCACTGGTGATAGTGAAAGTCTTACCAGGAGACACATATAGGGTATGTGATTTAAATGACACGAAAGAAAGAAGATATGCGACTACAGCTCATGCGTCTCAATTGAAAGGCTACAAGTTGTTCAAAATGAATGAGGGAAAAAGAAGAAGAAGAAGAAGAAGAGGAAGAAGAGGGGTTGGAAGCATTCGATTGAGGACAATCGAAATGTTCAGGATGGCCGAATGTAAGAAGAGAGAAGAGGTGACGTCACGGTATAAGGGAGGTGGATACTAGAGGGATTGTTGAGACTTTTTGTTTTGGAGTTGGTTTGTTGATTTTATGTAACGAAGGTGTAATTTGTTGTGTTGCGAGTAATAAAGATTATTTTTTGTAATTTGTGAAGTTTTTTTGAGGAAGTTAACCGAAATAGTTAACAGGAGAAGCTGGTCAAACAGAGCGTGTGATAGATAGACACTCCACAATTATTAAATACAAAAAATTCAAGAAATAACCCTTTGAATTTTGGCCGGAAGTTTGAATTTTTTTATGATCATATCAAATCGGTTCACCCGATCTGATCTGTCTTCAAATTTATTCAAATACAGGGCTTGAGAGTATGTATCATTTTGTTCTGGATTAGGGTCCGACCAGTGGCAGATCAGAGGTTTCTCGGGGGGGGGGGGGAATCTGGTGTGACTCGTCGCACATCACACATTTTTTTCTTAATTTCGGTAATTTAAAGGCGCATTCTGTACTTGTTTGTCAGAATATAAATATAAATCAAATTTTTAAGTATTAATTTTTAAAATTTTACATTAAAAATACATTTTTTTTTTCGAAAAAAAAGTATTTTTTTTTCATATCTCATGGGGGGGGGGGGTAATTACCCCCCTTTACCCCCTCCCTCTTGTATCCGCCCTTGTGTCCGACCGAAACAAGATTTTCAGCCGAAACCGAAACCGTAACCGAATTTCGGCCTCAATCTTAGTTTTGGCCGAAACCGTAATCGAAATCGAAAATTCATATCATTTTTACCTTTTTTTTTTTGTGTGTGTGAGTCTCATTCCATCTTTTTAAACTCAGGCTTCGGCCGGCCGAAACTTTCGGCTGGTTTTTGGTCGAAACCGAAACCACGGCCGAAACCAGGATTTTTGACCGAAACAGAAACTTCGCTTCGTTGGTTCCTATTCTGGATATAAATCAATGTTTAATAATGTTTTTTTTTTCCTCTAATAAATTCATTTTTATATAATTAACCTGAAAGCCAAAGGCTAAAGCAATAAATAAAAAAAAAAGAATAGATATTCTATTTCGAAATTACAAACGGCATCCTTGATTATTAAGTGCTAGGTCAAAGAAACCATCAAACGAACAACAATGAAGGCATTGAGAGGTGCAAATATTTTGAATTCTCTATTTTATATTTAAAGGTGTTAATTAAGAGTAGAGATTAAGTAAGAGAAGAAGAAATGAGAGAGAGAGAGGCATTGACCCTCGACGACGACGACGACAACATGCATACAGGAGATCTCTTATAACAAAAGGCCTTGAACGAAGTAATTTCCCACGACAACACAAACTGAAATTATTGCTACATAAACAATAAATAATTACTGTAAGCGCGTGACACACCTTTGGATTCACCACTCTAGATAATTATTCTTTTATGGAGTTCTAAAGTGTTAATTTATATATTGCTTGAGTTGATATTTTTATTGCTAGATTGCGTAGAAAATGAAAGTAGTGTATGTTTGAACATATTTGTATACAGTCGATGATTAAAGTTAGGCACCCTTCCAGGACAGTTGAAATATGCTTTTGAACAAAATCGGCCTACTATTACTTTACTGGAGTATTTTTTCTGTTTTTTCGAATATCTCAAAATTCGCTGGAACGATTTTAATTAAAATTCATAAATCAATTATTTTTTTAGATAACTTCCACACCCCTCTGAGGACGCGGCTGTGACCTTATTTATCTTCCACATTCAGATAATAATTTTTTTAAAAGATCCCCGTTACTTAGAATGTGTGAACTTTATAATAAATAAACAAATATAAACATATAGACCTTTTCTTCAGACCGCCTAAATCAGTGGATCAGATCTCTGCAAATAAGCCCGTCTCATGACCTGGTGCATGTTCTTGTTCTTGTTTGTACAATTGTATCAGTGTTCACTGTCCTGTAAATGGTTTACAGCTGTAGGACAGTTTTGGTAAATAATAATAATAAGAAAAATATATATTTATTGGGGGTCCAGGCATTCTTATTTAAGCCATTTGGTATCCAAATGGCTTAAATAAAATCATCGGACTGCCTGCGATCCGAACCCAAGAAAATTATTATTACTACTATTCCAATCCAGTGCCTGCTTGAGGATTTGTTTACATTCATAGAATACAAAAAGATCCATAAAATCCATAAATATTTCTCTATACATTTCCTTTGGGAGAAATTGTAACTTTAGGAATTAATAACTCAAAAAATTGAAGGAATTTCGGGACCAGAGTATTTTTTCTGGACTCTCCATAACGTCCTCTATAAGACTGCAAAATTTCGTCTTTCCAACGGAAAGTTTGTCAAAAAGAGCGAGATAGACTGAAGAATGACAGACGAGACAGACAGACAGACACTCCGCTATTATTATATATAGAATATTTAAGTATTGGAAAAAGGGGAAAAGTATAAATAATTAATAATTTTTTTTTTTAATTTGTTTGAGGTCTTTTTCGGTATCTAGGGCCATTTAGACCCCAACCCTATTTATTTCAAATGATTGATAGCCAATTTAAATGAAATAAATTTTTCTCGTCTGGGACGGGAAGCGAATCCGAAACCCCAAGCCACTAGAAGCTATTGTCTTCTCTCTGAGCCATGGGTCACGGGCTAATTTATAATTTGAATACAAGTATTACTGAAGAAAAAAAAAAAAAACCGAATTCGGTTTTTCGGGAAAAACTCGGTTTCTCGGTTTTTGAAAATTAGCCAAAAACCGGTATACCGGTTTCGGTTTCCACCGGTGTCCAAACCCTACACAGCACACAACTTTCTCGTCCCCTCGGTAATTGAAAGTTGTGTTCTGTGCTTGTCCCACCAGATTTTTATCAAGTATATTCTTAATTAAAAATAAAAGAATATTAAAATTGGAATTCCATTATTAATAGTGTAATTATTGTAAAAATATTATATAAATGGAAAAAAAAATTATTCTTTTTATTTCAAAGCCCTCTTCTAATTAGATCTCTTTATACTTGTAATTATGCATTCAATCTAACGCAACACTTGTTATATATTCCTATTCCAATCAACAATATTATTCAAATTTATCCTAATATGTCCTTGGATTGCTCTCTTTGGCGTCCATCCAACAATAATGATTTCTTTTTTATATAATAATAAAAGTAAATAAATGGAACATTGTCACCATTTAAATATTTATTAGTTCTATCGATGCTTAGCGAATCATGAGGAAGTTTTTTTTTTCTTTCCTGATTTAACATTATTGAGACGATTCTTTTTGCTTTCGGATTTTCTTTTGTATTCTTATATTATGTACCTTGTATATATGCCTTATACTAATAAACGAGCAATGTATGTTTATATATTTATTTGTACGGAAATGAAATTACGCTAGGTCTCATCTTTGGGAAACTTTGAGTTCTACTACCTTACTAGTGTAGTTCTTTTTTAGCTTTTTCCACTTTTCTCGAAATTTTCTTTACAGATCTCTTTGAAATTTTAATTATTTCCCATTTACCGTATCAAATTACGATTGATCTTGTTTTTGGGAAACCCCGCGTACTTGTTCTTTATTGAAGTATTTTTTTAGTTTTTCCAATTTTCTCAAAAATTTACTCCGATTTATTTCAAATTTTAAATACCAATATGAAATTGAGTGGAATTTATCAAAAGAAAAAAATCCTCGAGCTCCAGCTCGGTCATCCCCGAACTAATAATAATATTCTTTATTTTAATATTCGTTGATCACAAACGATCAGAGCTTCAAAACCCCATTCATAAAGTTGTAAATTATCTTCAGGTTTCATTGCTGGAAAAAACTAATTTTTCAGGAACATAGATTGGGACATCTGGCCAAAATATGGGACAACAACTCCACCTCATTTCAGTTACAATAGATTCACATTCTGGTACAGTGAGCGCCACAATTAAGTCCCCACCTGATAGCTATAGCCTTAAGTATATGGTGTATAGTAAAATAATTTTAATGGCCAAAAAGATAAAACGTAAAATCTGGTACAGATGATTCTATTATACCTTTTCAAATTTAAAATTATTTCACCATATACCATATACTTAAAGCCTAGCTATCATCAGATGGGGAAACTGTTTGGTGAGGAACAAGGAGCTATCGCATTAAAAGAATCAGCTTTTCACTCATAATACGGGCTTTCAAAGAAATGAAGGAAATATTTTTTTCTAACTTTGCCACTAACAGGATATATTTTTTGTTTGATGTTAGAGAAATACTGCGAATTATTTCAGATCTGGCAAAATGTGAATTATGATTTTTCATAGTGACAGTTGATTTCGGTGGTCTCAGAGAGGTTAGACATCTGTGAATAATATTCGGGTCATATCGCTTTGAGTTTCATACAAAACTGTGTTGAAAATGTCAAATTTTGTGTTGACTGAGCAACATTTGGGGGAGGTTTTAGTTTCGTCTTTAATTGGAAGAAAAATACAGCTGAAGGACATCCGATGCCTGTAGAAGTTTATGGGGACAAGACTCCAACTGATAAATAATATTAGTCAAATCAAATGAGCCCAAAAAAGAGGCAAACTGCGGAATTTTTACCGAATAAGCTGAAAATTGGTACCCACCTTTGTTTTGGCATTCTAAAGACTGGGAAAAAAGTCTCATATAATCTGGTGTCTGCGTCACAAAATATTCAAGGTCAAAGGTCACGAAAATTTTTTTTTTTTTGTGATTATCTCGTTTTCTATGGAAGATACGACATTTAAGGTTATTGTAGATCTTGTAGATTATAAAATTACCTAAAATTTTAATTTCAAGGATTTCTTCGTATCTTTAACCGTTCTCGAGATAGAGCGCGGAGAGTGCAAGCGCGCATCCGTGGGGTACAGGTGGCTTACAGGTGTATATAGGGTAAACGGGGGCCAAGGATATATTTTATTATTTAAAGCTAATAATTCAATTGAAAATGTCGACACAAAAAAATCTGGTGTGACAAGCACAGAACACAACTTTCGATTACCGAAGGTAAGAGAAAGTTGTGTGCTGTGCGCCAGTCACACCAGATTTTTTTACTTTCTCTTACCTATGTATATATGTAATATATATATAGAGAGAAAGTATTGGATTCATGTCAAAAATTCGATGTCGAGATTTTGATGGATCTTCACGTTTTGAGGTCCCCTGAATCCAAAAAAGTGGTTTTCGCGACATGGTCTGTCTTGTGTGTGTGTGTGTGTGTGTGTGTGTCTGTGTGTCTGTCTGTGTGTCTGTGAACAAGATATCTCAAGAACGAAAAGACTTAGGAGGTTGAAATTTTATATTTAAGTTAGACACCCCCATGGGACGTGACACGAAGCTTTTGAACAAAATCGACCAAAAAGTACTAGTACTTTACTGATGCACTTTTTTCAGTTTTTTTCGATTTTCTCAAAATTTGCTCCAACGATTTTTTTTAAAATTCATATATCAACTATTTTTTAGTTGCTCTTTAAAATGTATATTCTCATTTTGTGATTGAAATCTTCTGAAGACCACTTTACTCTTGTTCTCCATAGAAAAGATAGGAGAAATGGTTGCCATGGTAACAAAATATAAACATTTTGCCATACTTATAAATTTTACATCTTGAAAATCGAATGTACCATACTGTCGGAAACTAAATACATGTCGACACAAAAAATCTGGTGTGACAAGCACAGTACACAACTTTCGATTACCGAAGGTAAGAGAAAGTTGTGTGCTGTGCGCCAGTCACACCAGGTTTTTTAATTTTATTTTTCTGTCTTTAATTGTTTCCGGGAAAACATATATAACTTTCTCTCTCTCTCTCTCTCACTTGCAAACATTATCGTCTGTCTCTCCGCCTTCTCTCATAGGCCTAATGTTAATTTCCTATAGGGATTTGTATGTTAATTTCGATTCAAAAGGGTTTTTACGCATTTAAAATTCTTTTTTTCCAATTCTTATGAAATTTTGTATTTATTTACGATTCTATATTGTGTATAAAATGTCCAAATATGAGATTAAAATTTTGAAAAATAACCATAGTTTATTTCAAGCAGTCATCATTTAAAATGCAAGTTTGAAACTAAGGTGCTATCGGAAACTAAATATATCTCGACACAAAAAATCTGGTGTGACCAGGACGGTGCACAACTTTCTCTTACCGAAGGGTAAGAGAAAGTTGTGTGCTGTGCGCCAGTCACACCAGATTTTTTTGGATTCAGGGGACCTCAAAACGTGAAGATCCATCAAAATCTCGACATCGAATTTTTGACATGAATCCAATACTTTCTCTCTATATATATATTACATATATACATAGTTAAGAGAAAGTAAAAATATATTCTTGGCCCCGCCTTTAACCATGTATACAGGTGCGCGCTTGCACTCTCCGCGCTCTATCTCGAGAAATGTTGAAGATACGAAAAAATTCTTGAAATTAAAATTGTAGGTAATTTTATAATCTACAAGTACTATAATAACCTTAAATGACGTATCTTCCATAGAAAACGAGATAATCACAGAAAACCGATTTTCGTGACCTTTGACCTTGAATATCTTGTGACGCAGACACGATATTATATGAGACTTTTTTCCCAGTCTTTAGAATGTCAAAACAAAGATGTGTACCAATTTTCAGGTTATTCGGAAAAATTCAGCAGTGAAAAGCTAAGTCTTGCTCTGGAGAGCCAACAAATTCGAAGATAAACTTGCAGAAATTTATTCCACATTCTTTCATTTAAGATGTTCAATTTTTAATTCTACAAATTTATTAATGATTATGAAATTTAGACAAAGATAAAAAAGAAACAAAAACAAATTCTTACGCCATTATATTATATTAATATCTTTTGTTTATTAATAATTTTTTTTCTTTCATTTATTGTTTCAATGTCATTCAATGCAATTCGTCATCGAAACTATTTAATAATTTGTCAACTCTTTTTTTCTCTTTTTCTCTTGAGATTATTATCTCGTCCAAACTATTATTTTTTATATTAATTAAAATGATGTTTATGAATTGTTTAATTAAGAAAGAACACGTGTTTTCTAAACTTTCGCTTTCGTGATAGACTCAATCTATATATTAAAGTAAAGAGCCTTTGTGTTATTTTATTTTTGTTTTATTCTCCATATAATCGCCTTTGTTTATTTAAGATGCGAGTTGAGAGAAGCCATGCAGTAATCACATTTCCCTATTCTTGAAGAGGAATGTTCAAATTTCATTTCCCTGCTAGTTGAATTCAAAAATGATATGTACAGTTAGGGGCAATATTAAGTCCCACCCATGCGTTTTCTACTTGTGATCATTTAATTGTTTTAAAAAAAATATTATTTTATTTTTTAATGGAAACTTTCATCGTTCAAACCTAGAAAATTTCCAATGACAGTATGGTACATTTGAATTCAAGACGTAAAATTGATAAGTATGGGAAAATATTTATATTTTGTTACCATGGCAACCATTTCTCCTATGTTTCCTATGAAGTGCAAGAGTAAAGCGGTCTTCAGAAAATTTCAACGGCAAAATGAGAATATACATTTTAAAGAGAATCTAAAAAATAATTGATTTTTAAATTTAAAAAAAAAAAATCGTTGGAGCATATTTTGAGAAAACCAAAAAAAAGTGAAAAAGTGCCACAGTAAAGTACTAGTACTCTTTGGTAGATTTAGTTCAAAAGCTTCGTGTCACGTCCCATGGGGGTGTCTAACTTAAATATAAAATTTCAATCTCCTAGCTCTTTCCGTTCTTGAGATATTTTGTTCACAGACAGACACACACACAGACAGACCATGTCGCGAAAACCACTTTTTTGGATTCAAGGGACCTCATAACTTGAAGATCCATCAAAATCTCGACATCGAATTTTTGACATGAATCCAATACTTTCTCTCTATATATATAGAGGTAAGAGAAAGTAATAAAAATTGTTATATAATTAAAATTTTCCTTCGATTCTCTTAAGAATATGTAAATGGGTATTTATAAAATACATAAATAATATTATATTAACAAATACAATAACTTAATAATTTTTTATATAATTAAATATTTATTAATTCATAAACCCGAAAAAAATAAGGGTGTGCCGTCGGGAGTTGAACCACGGATCCTCCAATTTGTACTCGGAGTGCCCTTACCACTAGACCACAGCACGGCATTCGAGTATATGAACTCACAATTGTCAGTTGAAAAGCAATTTTAGTCGTGCTGTGGTCTAGTGGTAAGGGCACTCCGAGTACAAATTGGAGGATCCGTGGTTCAACTCCCGGCGGCACACCCTTATTTTTTCGGGTATATGAATTAATAAATATTTAAATATATAAATTTCCGTTTTGCGGCTAACATATGCGATATATATAATATCTTAAATATTATATATAATTTCTTATTTAATAATTTTTTTTTAATTGAAGGAGATTTCAGGCCGCCGAAGTTTGGCAGCTTAGGCTCCCTTAGCGCACAATAAGTGCAATTATAAATTAGAATAAAATGAAAAATAAAAAACGTAACTTCACAACAATAACAATATTAAATAATTTTAATAAAATAATGGAATGTGGCTTATGACTATCTTCCACTGATTCCTTCAATTGTCTATCTTTTTAAACGCAGACAAAGGATAGCACAGTCAGAAGTTCTTTTAGGCCGACGTTTTGGGAACAAACAATTGCTCTTGCCACACATTTTTAATAAACCGTATTTTAAATGTATAACAGCGACACGAGTTATTGTCTTGAAAAAAATAATGAATTTAACAGTAAGCCTAAGAAGTTTTTTTTTTTCTCACTTGTTTATCTTGAATGAATGACTGGAAGTAAATACATTTCATATGAATGATGTTCAAAACAAAATTTCTTTTAATATTTTACGTAATTCAATGGAGATCAACAAGATTGTCACTTGACCTGCCGGAAATATTCCTCGAAAGCTCTCTTGACTTTCGTCAGTTTTTTTGTTTTTTTTTTTATTTCTCTCTTGTCTGCATGACAATTCAATTAGATACAGATAGTATTTTCAATTAAATGAAAAAAAAAGAAGTTGATACGTAGGCTAGCTAGTTTTTTTTACTTTCTCTTACCTCTACATATGTTAATATACAGGGCGTCCTAGGTGTCACGCACCCCATTGTTGGGATCGAAAGAGAAAAATATTCTGAGCCCAAAAATCCATGTTTGGAATTTTTTGATTAATTAGTTAATTAGTAATTAATTAATAAAAGTGACCAATCAGAAGCGCGCTACAGAAGAATAGAAAAAATGACAGAGAAGCTTCACGTTAATTGCTTTGGTTAATTAATAAAATAATAATAATTATTATTAAAGTTCAAAAATAATAATCTCAAAATAAATGACAGAGAAGTTTCAGCCGACGATATTCTGCCATTTTTCCTGAGTTTTGAATTTTTTATTTCAATAATAATAATTATTATTTTATGAATTAACCAAAACAATTTACGTGAAGCTTCTCTGTCATTTATCTACTACTATCCCACTTATTTTCTATTCTTCTGTAGCGCGCTCCTGATTGGTCACTTTTATTAATTAATTACTAATTAACTACTTAATCAAAAAATTCCAAACATGGATTTTTGGGCTCAGAATATTTTTCTCTTTCGATCCCAACAATGGGGTGCGTGACACCTCGGACACCCTGTATAGAGAGAGAAAGTATTGGATTCATGTCGAAAATTCGATGTCAAGATTTTGATGGATATACACGTTTTGTGGTCCTCTGAATCTAAAAAAGTGGGTCCCGCAAATTGGTCTGTGTGTGTGTGTGTCTGTGTCCAATTCAAAGCATGAAGGAATTGAGCTAGGTGGTTGAAATTTTATATTTAAGTTAGACACCCTCCTGGAATGTGAAAATAAGCTTTTAAACAAAATCGGCCAAAGAGTACTAGTACTTTACTGATGTACTTTTTCAGATTTTTTCGATTTTCTCAAAATTCTTTCCAACGATATTGGTTAAAATTCAAGAATCAATTATTTTTTATACGCTCTTTAAAATGTATATTCTCATTTTTCCATTGAAATATTCTGAAGCACACTTTACTCTTGTATTTCATAGGAAAGATAGGAGAAATGGTTGCCATGGTAACAAAATATTAATATTTTTCTAATTGATGGGATGTGGCTGTGAGATGTCAATTTATGTGGTATGGAGGACAGCAGCCAGATAGGTAGCCTCTATTCAATAAAACAAACTCCTTTCAACAAAACGTTTCGGCCAAATTTATTGCGCCATCCTCAGTTGTTAAAGCTGTATAAAAAATATTTACATTGTTTTATGTTAATTGGTACATCAAATACTAAAAAATTATTTTTCCTTATTTAAAAAAAAAAAAAAAAAACTTACAGTCTTATGAGAAAATAGAGTTGTCATATGTGTATTTTGTCATAAGCAAACATTTAATAAATTGCCTATGTATCACAACAATGTAAATATAACAAAAGTCTGTATGATGTTACACTGAAGAGAAAATTCGAAATGTCTTTGTTTAATGAAAATTCATTCCTTTTTATATAAACTCTCTTACAAAATTTTTAAGCGGATTTAATATTTATATATAGACTATTTATACTTTTATAATGAATTTTTTTATTAAAATTTATTTAAAAGAGAAATTCCATCACTCACAGACAAAGAGAAGAAAATTTATTTGATTCAAAAAATTTTTTGTTTGTCTATAATATTAATATTTTTCTGTTTATAAATTTTACATCTTGAATTTAAATGTACTGTACTGTCGGAAACTAAATATATCTTGACACAAAAAAAAGTCTGGTGTGACAAGCACAGAACACAACAACAGATTTACTTAGAAAGTGTTTTTTTTTTAACAGTAACTGTATATTTTATATACAAAAGAAGTATTATATAATTTCTTAATTTATTAATAAATACAAAAAATTCTCAAAATAAAAAATTGTATTATAATATAAAGATGATGTGGACGCATTTCGTTTGTTTCTTTCTCTCTCTTCCTGTGTGACGAAATAAAATTATATAAATAAAAATAAATAAATATAAAGATCAATGTTTAACATAATAATAACAATTCGGATATATTTCCCGACAGAATTTCCAAAGATGGCGTAAATCGGTTATATGGTCAACTAACCATGAGGAGAGAGAGATATTTTTTCTTTATTTGTTAATCAAATATGAAAATTATATTTTTTTAAGCTGAATCTGAATCAGAATTTTTTCATGGCCCAAAATACAAAAATCTGGTGTTACAAGACGCACTTTCTCTTACCTTCGGTTATTGAAAGTTGAGATTGGAGCGTCTAGTCACACCGAAATTTTTTGTCCGAAAGATTTTTAGTAGAAACTGACCGAATATTAGGTTTCCGTTACGGTTTCGGCCAAAAAGCAGCCGAAACCTGAGTTTGAAAAGATGGGATGCGACTCGCACGCAAAACAAAAAAAAAAGGTCAAATGATTTCCACTCGAGGAAAAAAATTTTTTCCCTCACTGTACCCCCCTGGGGGGGAGGGGCCGAAAATAAATAAATAAAAATCTTCAATTTTCACTTTAGTTTCTCTTTACCAGAGTTTACATAATTACATAGGCTATGTATGTATGTAACTTAACATCTCGTATGCTGCTTGTTATACGACGAATTTTCGAAACGACATAGCTGTCATTGAATTTTTTTTAATTCAATTTCATTCAACTTTATCAAATTTTCTTTTCTAGCCGCGTCGCCCCCTGGACTCCCCACCAGCTGTCTCGGGCCCGCCTGCGGCGGACCCCCGACCTTTCTTCTTAAATATGAAAAGAAAATTATTATTATTATTATTATTATTCCATTCCAATCCAACGCCTGCTTGAGGATTTGTTTACATTAATGGAATACACAAATAAAAAGAATACATAAATATTTCTCTATACATTTCCTATGGGAGAAATCGTAACTTTAAAAATTAATAACTCAAAAAGTTATGGGAATTTCGGGATGGAAATAATTTTCTTGTAATCCCGAGAAGGTCTTCTTTATGCATATAAAATTTCATTTCAAAATTCCAACGGGAAGTTGTCTAAATAGAGCGTGACAGACAGACAGACAGACAGACAGACGGACATTAGCGAATTATATATATAGAAGATATATAGATTTCAAATAAGAGCTTGGCTAATATTAAATTCCTTTGACTTCAAAGCCGCCTATGAATGTGTATTAGTAGAGACACACAAAAGCGTGCAAGGAAAGTTATTAGGTCAACGAAGATGTCCGAGGCTAAGAACCGAAATGTTAGGCCAGAAGGCAATCAACATTTGTTTTTATTGAAAGGTTATCTGATTCAAAGTTGAGTGTCAAAAATGTAAAATCAACAATTTAATAATAGTTGTGGCATGTGACCCAAAGAACAAGTGTAGGAGGGGAGGGGAGGGACGGGGAGGGGAGGGGGGTTTTGACAAAATGTCAAAATCACTCCGGCACGATTTGATTATTCTGTCAATAAATTTATCTCGGGTATTATTCTTTTAATCACGATTGAATCATGCTTTGGAATGTCTCCAGACAGAGATAGAGAGACACGTGCAGAAAACACGTGTTTGGACTTGGAAAGAGAATAAAGCCAGCCTGAAAAAAAAAGGGAAAGTGAACGCGTGTAATGGTCGGGCCCGCAACGGGATCGCATCCAAGTACAGCATCCATCTCTTGCCGAAAAATAAATAAAAAGATTCAAATTTAAAAAAAAATAACAACGAGACAAGACAAAATGCTCTAATTTTGAATTTTGTTCCACTTTGACCTCGAGATATTGTTTTTTTTATTTCTTTTTAGTGTAGTTATCTATACAAGCCATCTGAGGGGCCTGCCGAGGGGGGTAAGCACCCACCGACTATATTGATTAGTTGCGTTTTTGCAAATACTTTCAAAACTGATATTCAGTTGTTTTTTTTGTTATCTGAGCCATTTAGATCCCTCCAGTCCCTGATTGGTATCCAATTTTTCCGTCTAAGGCGGGATGCGAACACAACACCAGAAGCTAATGCTCTATCTGTGAGTCAGAGATCAAGAAGCTGAGAAAATCGTGAGGTTCACGATAGAAATTTATGCTCATTTTTACCGCTCCGTGCGGCCCAATTAAATTCTCATTTCAATACCTTCTTACAAGCACTTAGGACTATAAATTTGCCAAATCTCGTCCTGATTTGGTAAAAATGCTTAAAAATGATCGAGGGATCCACACGCCCGCACCAGGGACACACACAGTAGATCGAAAGTGACCAGAAGAAAAATGTGTGTCCCGGGTGCGGGCGTGTATATGTCCCAAGAGTTCACTATGCAGACCTGTTCCCTCGATCATTTTTAATCATTTTTACTCGGGTAATTCTAAAGATATAAGCTAAACACACATACTGTATGATTTTTTTATGACTTGAAAGGGATATATATAAAATAATTGGGAGGGGGTAGATTTATTAATTAATCATTAATAATATTTTTGGCCCGCCGCGAAAGCGTGGAGATCCTGGTTCGACTCCAGGGGGTGCAATTTTGCCTAATCTTAAGCACAAACATATCTCGCAAACTTGCTATCTTAAACGATATATTGACTGGCTAATGAACAGTCAGTCTATTAGAGCATTAATTGAAAAAATTCCATCCTTTTCAAACAAGGCTCTAACTAGTTAATAATACTTTTCTTTTAAATCAAAATTTTACCCAAAAATGTCGATTTGGGGGTCGGAAAATCGGAATTTCGAAAATTCGCTTCTTAAATGACGCCTACGCAATAAAAGTAATCTACATGCCAAATTTCAACTTTATAGGTATTATAGTTTAGGCTGGGCGTTGTCATCACTTAGTAAGTCAGTCAGTCAGTCAGTCAGTCACAAGTCTCTTTATATATATAGAGATTATAAATTGGCGTAGAAGTAAAATCAAAGTTGAAACGAAAAGGAAAAAGACGGGGCAGAGTATCTAGCATAGAGGTTGGAAAGAAAGAAGGCTAGTAACGGGTTATGCATCCGCAGCCACTTCTCAATGATTCATTCGAGAAAGGAAGAAGAAATTCGCACGTCTTGGTGGTTGTGGGAATCCACGTCTCTGGCTGTGTGCGGGCATCTTTGCTTTTGACATCTATTTCGTTCATGTTTTATATGTCAAAGGTCTGCCCACTGGCTAATATATCGGCGGAAACTAAATATATGTCGACACGAAAAATCTGGTGTGACAAGCACAGAACACAACTTTCGATTGCCGAAGGTAAGAAAAAGTTGACAGACACACCAGATTTTTTTTTTAAATTATTAATATGTCATCTTAGTTTTCTTTTCTTTCTTGTCGCCTACTGAGAATTTAATTATCATACTAGTAGGCGTTGTATATCCTTCGTTATAACATTCTACTTCATCTTTTATGAAGTCATAAATCTCACTATTTGAATTTATTTGCCCCACTCACGGCTAAACAGTGAACAATTTAATGGAAGGAAAGGGTTTTAAAAGTAAGAAAAAATATTGACCCCCCACCCCCCTCCTCTAGAGATCCGATTGTTATGTTTACCAAAAGCTTTTCAGTTCTTGGCCTTACCTTCGGGAATCGAAAGTTGTGTGCTGTGCTTGTCACACCAGATTTTTTGTGTCGAGATATATTTAGTTTGCGACAGTACGATACATTTAAATTCAGAAGCAAAAATCTGGTGTGACTGGCGTACAGCACACAACTTTCTCTTACCTTCGGTAATCGAAAGTTGTGTACTGTGCTTGTCATACCATTTTTGTCGACATGTATTTAGTTTCCGACAGTACGGTACATTCGATTTTCAAGATGTAAAATATATAAGTATGGGAAAATATTTATATTTTGTTACCATGGCAACCATTTCTCCTATCTTTTCTATTGAGTACAAGAGTAAAGAGGTCTTGAGAAGATTTCAATCACAAAATGAGAATATACATTTTAAAGAGCATCTAAAAAATAATTGATTTATGAATTTAAAAAAAAGTCGTTGGAGCGAATTTTGAGAAAATCGAAAAAAACTAAAAAAGTGCATCAGTAAAGTACTAGTACTCTTTGGTCGATTTTGTTCAAAAGCTTCGTGTCACGTCCCATGGGAGTGCCTAACTTAAATATAAAATTTCTACCTCCTAGCTCTTTCCGTTCTTGAGATATTTTGTTCACAGACACACAGACACACACACAGCACACACACGACAGACAGACCATGTCGCGAAAACCACTTTTTTGGATTCAGGGGACCTCAAAACGTGAAGATCCATCAAAATCTCGACATCGAATTTTTGACATGAATCCAATACTTTCTCTCTCTATTAACATATATATATAGAGGTAAGAGAAAGTAAAAATATATGATAGACACCGAAGATTAATTTCAAAAAATTGTCAAATTTTTTAACTTGCCCTTTGATATTTTTGCTCGCTCCAGTGATTTTATTTCTTCATCAATGATGTTGATAATAGTAATATAATGACTTTCCTTGCCAATAATATTAAGAATGAATTTCATCAACATTGGAGGCGACCCCGCGTCCTTTCACGACAGACAGAAGAAGAAGACTCGGGTCTAAATTGTGCAAAAGCACAAACACTCCATGTTGCCAAATCTTGGCTGCGAGTGAACCCGATTACAAATTATGACAAAAGGGAAACAGAACGGATTATTAGCGAGCCTATTTGAATATTAGCTCAATATTCAAATCACGGACACGAATCATTATTTAGAGACTCCAACTCACTCTACTCATCTTTAATCATTTTCGATAACAAACAGCTACGGGAACATCAAACAAAATACTTGTTTGAGGTCTTGAAATAAAATCACTTTCGCTTCCCGTCCCAAGCGAGAAAAATTTATTTCAATCAATTGGGAAGGGGTCTAAATTGCCTCCGATACCAAAAAAGACAGGAGCGAAGGTGTTCCCGCTAAGATGGCGTAGTGAGACATAAAAACTATGCCCAAATATCAAGTAATTTAAAAATTTGCCAAGAGATGTCAGAATGGTAGCTAATAATATTTAATGCATTTGGTTGATTTTCATTGATCTTTTAACAATAAATACTTTATAAATGTTATTATATAAGTTTATTATGTATCTTTTATAAAAGCATATAAATATATAAATATAGGCCAGATATAGGCTAATAGGAGATCAGCTGTTAGACTAGCCTGGCATCTATTGCAAGAATGCTGAACTAATTTGACAGTTGAATTTTAAATAAATCATCTAAGCTTATTTTAAAAATTTCTTAATTAATATGTGATTGATAATAACAATAAATTCATTTTTAAATTTAAAAAAAAAGTTAAAGATTATTGGGACAGATTGTTTTTTTGTATTTACTTGATAACAAAAAAATTAATTAGGATAATTTTTTAATAACTCATTAAAATAATTATAACTCGATGACCCAATAATCTCTTATGAATTTAAAGGCTCAAACAGACAGAACGCGAAATTCGCGTCGCTTGGCGTTTTTTCAACGCCGCGAAAGGGCGCGAAATGTTGTATAAGGCAAGACTGTATCATCCCCGTCACACAGGGGGCGAACTTACGCGGCGTAAACGCTCTCTTTCGCGCGACAGCTTTTTCGAGTTGTACAAATTTACAACTCTTTCGCGCGAACAGGCGAAATTATCAAGATGAGTAATGAAATAAAAAAACTTATAGAGTTAAAAACACTTGTTTTTTCGCCTCTAACTAAATAAAAGTAAATAATATTATATTAAAGTTATATTATAGTCTATATTTAATAAGACTGTAATAAATATGTTTTTTGTTGGAAGCCAATCTATGATTAGTAAAAAGTCCGAATCGAGGTAATTGAATAGTATTATCTTATTCTAATTTACAAGCCTCGAAAAATATTTAATCAAAGTTATCATTAATAAAATAAGATTTAAATAAAATCTAATTTTGCAATGATATTCTATTTCTTTCGTAATATAATACTTTATTTATAAAATATTTATAAATTCATTAAATAAAGGTTGTTGAAACATATACACAATACCGGATCGTACGCCCAGATTACGCTTCCTGTGTGGCTTAGCAAAAACGCCTTTCGCCGCGAAATGCGCGCGTAGCCTGAGCGTCGCGAATTTCGCGTTCTGTCTGTTTGAGCCTTAATTCATTTAAAAAAATCTGGTGTGACTGGCGCACAGCACACAACTTTCTCTTACCTTCGGTAATCAAAGTTGTGTTCTGTGCTGTCACACCAGATTTTTTGTGTCGACATGTATTTAGTTCCCGACAGTACGGAACATTTGAATTCAGATGTAAAATTTATGTGTGGAAAATATTTATATTTTGTTACCATGGCAACCATTTTTCCTATCTTTCCTATGAAGCACAAGAGTAAAGTGGTCTTTAGAAGATTTCAATTGCAAAATGAGAATATACATTTTAAAGAGCATCTAAAAAATAATTGATTTTTGAATTTTAAAAAAAATCGTTGGAGCAAATTTTGAGAAAATCGAAAAAAACTGAAAAAGTACATCAGTAAAGTACTAGTACTCTTTGGCCGATTTTGATTAAAAGCTTATTTTTCCGGTCCCGGGAGATGTTTAACTTAAATATAAAATTTCAACCTCATAGCTCAATTCCTTCATGCTTAAAATTGAACACACACACACACACCCACACACACACCCACCCACCCACCCACCCACAGACAGACCATGTCGCGAAAACCACTTTTTTGGATTCAGGGGACCTCAAAACGTGAAGATCCATCAAAATCTCGACATCGAATTTTTGACATGAAACCAATACTTTCTCTCTATATATATATTAGGGGCAAAGGTGGTATTATGGGCACCCATTTTGTTTTTTTACTATAAAAATTACAATAACAATCAAATTAAGTAGAAAATTGAAAGGAAGCTTGATATAACATTTGGTTAACATAGGATATTGTTATTATTGTAACAAGCTCTAATTAATGAGCTGAAAAATGTTTTTCATTTTAAGTACATGTTGATAAAATTTGAAGATGTGCTGGTAATATGGGCACCATGGTAGAAACTAATAAAATCCTGTTTTAAAGTATAAAACAAAGTGTATTATTGTGAAAAATAGAAAACTATTGACAAATTCGTTTAAAAATTAATGTCTAGTGGTCTAGACATTACATTACAAAAGCTCTTTACAAAAGTCGCAAATATAAATGTCAGTATCACACCCTGTACATTCATTGTGGGACCACATCTCACATACCACACACTGAACCCAAAGTTCACCTCTCCTGTCTTGAACAAAAGTTCCTTCGCAAAAAATGCAAACCGCGTCGTCATCCCCAGGTAATTTGGGCACCTTACAGCAGGGGCCCATAATACCAGCACAACAATTGCCCATATTACCACCCTCGCCATATTGGAAAGTAACAGACCATCAACATTTAACCTTAGCTCCTAAAAGGTTTTAAATTACTGTAATACAATCCTTAGTTTGTGTGCAGTATAATGTATTACTAGTGACACGTAATTAATTAAGTATTGGATGTAAACTTAGCATAAATACTTACGTTCCAAAGTTTTTGAAACAGGACAAACAAGAAACTCGTCACAACGCACAGTCTGAAACTGATGTGGACGCCAGGGTTCCTACATGCCTTCCTATGAACTAATACTTTAATTTCGGGTGGTTTTCGCCAGAATGCGCAGGATTCTTTCTGAGATAATAAGGGTGCCCAAATTACCCACAGGTGCCCATAATACCACCTTCGCCTATACATATATACATAGGTAAGAGAAAGTAAAAAACCGCATTGAAAAATTCCTTATAATAGTCTAGTTTTTTAAAGTCAAGTTTAGACGTCGCTCCTGAACCTCTTAAATAAATTTTTAAAAATCACTTTTTATATAAAGTTTTTTTATATAAAGGTTTGATTCAACTATGTATAAAATCCACTGTGGCATTTCCATAATGGCTTTTCGCCAGCTTTGAAGTAGGTTCAAACACGGAACCAAAACGTCAGCTGTGTGGATGAAATAAATAAAAGAAAAAGCATTTTTCTACCCTCTTATGAATATAATAACATCACAGCTATAAATTGCGTTTTGTCTAAATATTTACATTTTTCTTACATAAAATCTTTTTAAGGGTTCTAAAAGTTTGCCAAATCAAATGCAAAAAAAACAAGTTAAGAATGATGAAATGTTTTTTTTTTAAAGAAATCTGCTCAATGATGATATTGGTGCAACGGTGATAATGTTTGAGTCTTTGAACTTTAAGGTGTGCGTCTCGAAAAGCCTTTAGAAGACGATTGACTACCGAGTTACTCGAGGCGGCAAGAGATGGCGCTAGTTTTTCCCATAGGGATACAAGGGATTTATTCCATTTCATTTGAAAGATTCCAGCTAATTAATTAAGGGCAAAAAATTAATTATTTTTTAACACAATGATTACTAATTTAATTATCTATAAGTTATAGAGCGAATTTTTTAAAAATATCTTTTATTTAATGCGATTAATCTAAAAAAAAATTTATTTTTTCGAAAATCAAAAAAAGGGCTTCTATAAGTTGTAGATATTTTAAATAGCTTTAATTAAAAAAAAAATTGAGGTCGATAGCTTCAAAATTGTGGCCGCTGGAAACTCCCAAAATTAGCTCCTTAACGATATCATTTTTTCGGCATCGGAGGCTATTTAGAACCCGTATGATTGAAAGCCAATTCAAGCCAATTTTTCTAGCCACGAGTTATAATCTTAAGTGCTTCATCCTCTCCAAAGTATTTTTATTGCTCTTGAGTTTATTTATCAGACATTATAAAGAGAAAGTAACAATTAGAAAAGAAAGAAGTAAAAACGATATCATTTTATCTCTTAACTCCCCTTTTCAATTCTTGGTTTATCAATCAAAAAGAGAGAAATCACGAAGCATTCAAAAAATCTGGTGTGACTGCTCGCACAGCTCACAACCTTCGGTAATTGGAAGATGTGTTGTAACACCAGATTTTTTGTGTTTTAGAATTCAAGATATTACATTTATAAACATGTGAAAATATTTATATTCTGTTACCATTTCTCCTATCTTTCCTATGAAGTACAAGAGTAAAGTGTCCTTCAAACAATTTCAATGACAGAAAGAGAATATACATTTTAAAGAGAATCTAAAAAATAATTGATTTATGAATTTTAAATCAAAATCGTTGGAGTGAATTTTGAGAAAATCGAAAAATACTGAAAAAGTACTTGAGTAAAGTACTAGTACTTTTTGGCCGATTTTGTTCAAAAGCTTCGTGTCACGTGCTAGGGGGGTACCTAACTTAAATATAAAATTTAAACCTCCTAGCTCAATTCCTTCATGGTTTAAATTAAACACAGACGGACCATTTTGCAGGACCCACTTTCTTTGATTCAGCGGACCTTTAAACGTGTATATCCATCAAAATCTCGACATCAAATTTTTGACATGAATCCAATTCAAAGTTCAAATTTATTTTAACGCCTCCCCCTTCTAATGAATTCCCTCTCAATGAAGTCATTATAGTCATAAATTGATTAAATTCAAGACAATGGTTTAATTTATTATATTTTCACAATATTACAAAAATGAAATCAATCATAGAGAGAGATAAATCCAAATGATAAGAGAGAGATCGTTTGCCATCTCTGTCTGTCTGTAGCATGTTCCAATGCGAAATGAAAACTTTCACTGAATGCACCAGCGTTAATCTCTCTCTCTCTCTCTCTCTCTCTCTCTCCTTTCTATATCAGATGACTTCCTCACGTAGCTGGGCTGTCATCGATCGAGATGCTGCAAGGTCATCATCATTTCATATGAAATCTTCTAATTATTTCACTTTCCATCAACTCATATAATTTTAGAAACTCTTTTATTTGCCCATTGGTCGATTAATTTGTGATCATCAATCAATATTGGCAAGAAAAATTCGAATTGGCTTAGAAATAATTGGGGGGATTTTAAAATAATATTTTTTCTTTATATAGGCCTATAGACTCTATATTGAAATCATGTCAAAAATTCGATGTCGAGATTTTGATGGATATACACGTTTTGAGGTCCCCTGAATCCAAAAAGTGGTTTTCGCGACATGGTCTATCTGTCTGTCTGTGAGTAATTTAGTTCTGCTGTTTAATTTAATGGGCGAGTCTCGAAAAACCGTTATTAGCCGATTCAAAAGCTGTTTCTTCTAGGCGGCAAGAGATGGCGTTAGTTCTGTCCATAGGGAAACAAATGATTTACTCCAATTCATGTTTTTATATTTCCAGCTAATTAATTAAAGGCAAAAAATTAATCATTTTTTAACACAATGATTACTAATTTAATTATCTCTAAGATACATTCAAGGTAATAAGGAATAATTTCCAAAGAAGAATGCAGCCAAATTTATTTCATTCGATTTTAAATTTGGCTGCATTCTTCTTTGGAAATTATTCCTTATTATCTTGAATACATTACTACAGCTATAATCAAATATTCAATTACTATAAGATATAGTCCGAATTTTTATCTTTTATTAAATGTAATTAATATAAAAATTTTTTACTTTCTCTTACCTATGTATATATGTAATATATATATAGAGAGAAAGTATTGGATTCATGTCAAAAATTCGATGTCGAGATTTTGATGGATCTTCACGTTTTGAGGTCCCCTGAAACCAAAAAAGTGGTTTTCGCGACATGGTCTGTCTGTGTGTGTGTGGGTGTGTGTGTGTGTGTTCAATTTTAAGCATGAAGGAATTGAGCTACGAGGTTGAAATTTTATATTTAAGTTAAACACCCCCCGGGACCGGGAAAATAAGCTTTTAATAAAAATCGGCCAAAAAGTACTAGTACTTTACTATGTACTTTTTCAGTTTTTTTTTTTTATTTTCTCAAAATTCGCTTGAACGATTTTGTTTAAAATTCAAAAATGAATTATTTTTTAAGATGCTTTTTAAAATGTATATTCTCATTTTGCCATTGAAATCTTCTGAAGACCATTTGGATACCGAATTGTATAAATTAGAATGTCTGGACCCCAAATACATACTTATTCAAAAAAGAGTTATAGTCAAAAGTCTTACATGGCCTGAGTTGCTGAAAAGACTGTATGTGTGAGTGTGAGTGTGAATGAGAAAAAAGTGTGAGTGTTTAAAAAAAAAGTTTCTTTTTATAAAAGTTTTTTGTAAACCGATGGCCTTTGGCCGACAGGATTAATAAAAAAAAAAAAAAACTTGATCGGTGAAAACTAAATATATGTCGACACAAAAAACAATAATTTGTTTAAGACCTACAAAATCTGTTATATTTAGAGAAAAAAATATGGTGTGACAGGCACAGAACACAACTTTCTCCTACGAAATGTAAGTTGTGTGCTGTGCGACCAGTCACACCATATTTTTTTCTCTAAATATAATAGATTTTGTAGATGTTAAACAAATTATTAAGATATCTTCAATTAAATTACAAAACATTTTGGTATTTTTGAATTCTACATAACAATCCAATAGCAATTATTAATTATTATGTTCTTTTTTTATATAAAATTTGACCCACCAGGATTTAGCCTTTTTTTCTTCCTTCATACTCAAATGGCATTCAAATTCAATCAAGAGAATTCGGATTATTAAACGTTTTTATATCGATACCTATTTAACATATCAAATGTTGTCAATTAT
This sequence comes from Euborellia annulipes, assembly GCA_023213315.1. Classification (NCBI taxonomy): domain Eukaryota; kingdom Metazoa; phylum Arthropoda; class Insecta; order Dermaptera; family Anisolabididae; genus Euborellia; species Euborellia annulipes. The sequence goes on from JAKCPI010031553.1 coordinate 27,335, forward strand.
ATAAGAAATGAATGCAAGATCTGAAGACATAAGCCGAAAGATAAATCATCATTTATTTACTCTCTATTCATTTGTAACAAGTGTCAAGTTGGAATGACGAGGTTCAGGCGATGGATTATATAAAAAACGAGAAAGTAAAAATAACAACATATACACAAACAAACAGAACAACTTACTAGGTAGGATTATTTCTTTTCTTGTGTAATATGCATCCAGATTAAAAAAATCTGGTGTGACTAGTTGCTCCAGATGTTTTATATTTAGTTTCCGCCGAAATATTAGAATTTAAGATGTAAAATTTATAAACATGGGAAATATTTATATTTTGTTACCATGGCAACCATTTCTCTTATCCTTCCTAGGAAGAAGAGTAATAATCCAAGAGCTGGCGACAAAAATGGGCAAGAGTATTATAATTTGAAATAATATACAGAGGATAGAAGGAAGAAACAATAATAGTTTAATATATAAAGATTAAACGTAAAGAATTACAAAACAACATAAAACAGGGGGAATAAACAACGTAAACAATACATTGTTGGAAAAACACGGCCAAGTAGAAGATTAATATTGGACTTAACAACAATATTTTCAGAATAGGATGCATTTTAGTGATGGAAAGATTATCTAGAGTCAGCACTTCCAGTACCGGGGCCTTTGGAGGGAATAAGCCAGTAAAGTTGCGGGAAGATAGTTTTTCGCAAATATCTCGAAAACTAAATGTCTTCGGCAAAAATTCATCTATACAAAAATAATTGAAATTAAATTACAATCAAAAATGGTCTAGTACATAATCACGCTAAAGTGAACGGATTCGAGAAATTGGCTAATCTTTAGAATAAAGTGCCAGGCCACCTAGAGGGCGCTGAGGTGATTCATTCGTGATTCTTTCGTTCTTCTTTTTATGATTCGTTCTCACTATTTCATTTTTATAAGAAGCCATTTAATATAAATCTCACTTTATATATATAAATATAAATATAAATATTCATCTCCCCGGCCTCTAAGATATATTTTTACATTCATCTCCTGGGCGAGTTATTATTTTGTGTTGTGCTTTTTTTATTAAATTTTTTTTGGCCATTTTGCCATTTTTGCTGTCTGGAATTCCCATTTTTGTCTGGCATTTGCTTTTATTATCATTTATCTAAGTTCCACACTGAGTGAGAGAATTGATCTCCTTTTTTTGACCGATTTGTATCGAAAGCATGAATCTGGAATGGATGGAAAATTGCAAGTATTGAAATCTTGTATGGATCTTGGTTTGATTGCGAGAAGGATGGTGAGGAGAGGTCAGAATAAGGTAAGAATCGTTTTTTTTTTTTAACAACTTGCACGGGTCTCGACCTTCGGTTTTAAGTTCGGTTCTTTTATTTTTAGAAAAAAATTCAAAACAACTAGGGAATTCTCGGCTTCGGTTCGGTTCGGTTTGGTTCGGCTCGGCTCAGTTCGGTTCGAAACCATCCAGTTAGAAGCGATTCGGTAGCTTTTAAAAATAAATTTTCGGGCCCGAAGGGTCCGAAAATTTATTTTTAAGGGCTACCGAATAGCTTCTAACTGGATGGTTTCGAACCGAACTGAGACGAGCCGAACCGAACCGAAACCGAACCGAAGTCGACACTAGTGACAAAACAACTTCAGGGGTCCCGACCTAATTGTTTCGGTCTTTCGGTTGCAGTTCGGTTTCCTTCGATTAAAAAAAATTTAAAAAAACTAGGGAATTCTCGGTCTTAGTGACAAAACAAATAGCGCGCCTATATGAAAAGAACGAAAGAATAATGAATGTTGAGCAGGGGCGGATTAAAAAAAAAATTATCTTTTTTTTTTTTTTTTTTTTTCAATTATCAGCTGAAGTTAGCTCCTTTATCATTTATTATTAAAAAAAAAAAATAATAAACAATTTTCGATAAAATTATTTTTTATATTTTCAAATCTATTTAATTAATTTCTTTACTTATCTCAATCAGAATAGGTCATGCGCAAGGTTTTTGTCATCTAAATTACAATGGAGAAAGAAAAAACCCAAAAAAGTAAGTAAAAATATATATTGAAGAACGAAAGAATCATGAATGTTGAGCTAATGTCAAAAGAGTGAACTAGTCAGTCAGTGCGAGGGCTGGCACTTTATTGTAAAGATTAACCGAGAAATTTAGAGGGGTAAAATTTATAATTCATATGAAAGGAGACATTAGGGCCGGAACTAGGAGATTTTTTTAGGGGGGGGCAAAATTTAATTTGCCGCCCCCCTCCTTAAAATCTTCTATACAAAATTCATATCATTTTGCCTTTTTTTTAAGTTAATCTTTCTTTAATTGCCGCCCCCTGATATCTGCCGCCCGGAGCACATGCACCCACTGCCCCTCCCTAGATCCGGCGCTGAGAGACACTGATATAGAGAAATATTTATATCTTGTTACAATAACAACCATTGTTAGAATTACAAATTTTACCCCTCTATATCTCCTGAACGGTTCACTTTAGCATGATTATGTACTAGACCATTTTTGTTTGTAATTTAATTTCGATTATTTTTGTATAGGTGAATTTTTGCGGGAAACCACATAGTTTTCGAGATATTTGCGGAAAACCATCTTCCCGCAACTTTACCGGCTTATTCCCGCTAAACGCCCCGGTACTGGAAGTGCTGACTCTAGAATATCTTTCCATCACTAAAATGCAACCTATTCTGAAAATATTAGCCTTCGGAAAACTCTTGCCCATTTTTGACGCCAGCTCTCCGACTATTAGGTGTATTTCAAAGGAAAAATGAGAATATTCATTTTAAAGAGCATCTAAAAAATAATTGATTTATGAATTTTAATCAAAATCTTTGAAGGGAATATTGAGAAAATCGAATAAAGTGCATCAGTAAAGTTCTCTTTGGCCGAATTTGTTCAAAATCTTCGTGTCACGTTTCAGGGGGGTGTCTAACATAAATATAAAATTTCAACCTTTTAGCTCTTTTCGTTCATGGGACATTTTGTTCACAAACAGACCATTTTTTTGAACTCAGGAAAACATGTAGTTTTTGGCTTGAATCAATACTTTCTCTATATATCAACATATATAGATAAGAGAAATAAAAAAACAAACTAAGTTGTTTGGATTGTTTCAATTTATATTTTCCAGTTTAATGACGTATTTAAATTAGAGTAGAGATTTTCAGCCTTGTTGATGTGTTTTTAATTCCTTGTCATTTTCCTTTACTCAATTAAATCGCCAGCCAGCCAGCCACCCACGCACTCATTTGTTGATGCAACTTTAAAACGATTGGCCTTCTTCCAAAATTCACTTTCATTCTTTGTTCTTTTCGCTCGTTTTTTAATTTCACTAATTTTTTTAGTTGCAGGTAGACACCCTACAACAACAACAACAACAACGATATCGCCACTAAGAGCGGAAGAACGAGATGAAAGTATTTTGCCAAAGGCGCCGTCGTCAGTGGAGTATTTACCTGGCCTCACTGAGGTCATCTATCCAAGCAACTCCCAGCACCAGCACCAGCATCACCAGGTTACACAAACCATTGATAGTATTATATCTTTTTTTTTTTTTTAGAAAAAACACTCTCACTTTTTCCCATTCACACTCACATTACAGTCTTTTCGGCAACTTAGTCCATTTAAGACTTTTAACGTTATCCATTGGGGGTTCAGGTTGGTATCCAAATGGCTTAAATAAAATCATTGGACTGCCTGGGATCCGAACCCTCGACCCTTGGTATACAAGGCAGGCGCGCTACACCAAGCCAGAGGGCGATAATAATGAGTTCATATCCCGTCTCATTCCAAATGAATTGACTACTAAATTTTGATTAATATATATTTGTTAAATAAATAATGATTTATTTTATAAATAATAAATTATATACGTATATAATATTTAAGATATTATATACATCGCGTAGATATGCCGCGAAACGGAAATTTATATAATTAGATATTACTTCATGTACCCGAAAAAAGATATAAGGGGCTGCCGCCGGGAGTCGAACCACGGATCCACCGATTTGCGCTCAGTGTGCCCTTAGTAGTTACATCTTTTTTCGGCTACATTAAGTAATATCTAATTATATAGATTTATTTTATAGTTTTTTGAGTTAGCTCCTCAACTAGTGAGCTGATTTTAAGAAATTTGTAGCAACGATGCTTATAAATTTAATAATATTCTTAAAGTTGAGATGAATAATATTCAGAGGCGTCATTTGGGGTGGGGGCAGGGGGTATTTGCCTCCCCTCCCCCTACCCAAGGGCTCCGATTTTTATAAAATTTTATATTATTCTAAATAAAATATTTATATAGTTGAAATGACTCCACTTTAATATTATTATAAAGAAAATTTTTAAATTCAGTTCACTAGTTACCGAGATAACTAATATTATAAAAATAAAACACTCACTCCAGTCAAGTTTAGTGTTAAATATATTCGTAAAGTTGATCTGAATAATTTTACAAGAAAAAGTCTTTAATTCAGCTCACTAGTTACTGAAGTAACCAATGTTACAAGATAGAAACCCATCCTAGTAAAATTGATTATTAAATTTATAAGCATCGTTGGTACAAATTTCTTAAAATCAGCTCACTAGTTGCTGAGCTAATTTGTAAGTCAAAAAACTATATAATAAATCATTAATTATTTAACAAATGTATATTAATCAAAATTTAGTTAATTTTATTAAAATTAATTTAATTTGATTAAATTTTTAATCATGATTTTGTAGTTTTATACAAAAATTGCTACAGTTTTTTACATCGGGCTAGTTTTAACCGTGGTAGTTTTTTCGGTTAACGGAAGCAGGTGGATGTAGGCAGCCAGCAGTAAGGTCACCACACAGTCCTGTTGTCCTGAGGATGGGAACGATGCGTTCTCGAATCGTCGACGATATTTAAATAAAATTTTAATTCTTTGCTGGCTGCTTACATCCTACTGATCCTGATAAAAAGAGATTATTTTTCCCCTCTAAATTAAAGGAATTTTTTCTTTCAGTCTAGTGAGATTAGACCAGAGATCCCCTCATCGTCATCTGAGTACGAAGAGACGCCCTCATTGCAAGAGGCGGATTCCCGGCGGCGACGGCGTCAATCGGCTGGACATTTCCTGCCCTCCTTTCCTCCATTATTTGAATCTTCTGCTCTGGGACACTCACGGCCTACACAAGTAAGCTAAAATTGGATCAAATCGTTCATTTATGCTACTGGGCTCTAATTTGGAATAATTAAACGAAACATTCATTTGTTGTTTATCGCAAAAATCCCTCTCCAAAATCATCTGCTTAATGAAATATCGTCGGTCCATTTCAAGACCGGTCGAACTCAAAGAAAATGCAATTTGGAGTTTTTTGCATCAATTACGATCTTCAAATTGACTCTACTATTTTTGTGCTTGTCCGTTTCTTAAACAAATTAGTGCATCACCCCTAGATTGAGCACGGGTAAGTGAGAAGTTCTTTAAAGATTTTTTGTGTAGCCCCCCCTCCCCTACCCGAATTTTTACTTTCTCTTACCTCTATATATATGTTATATATATATGAGAGAAAGTATTGGATTCATGTCAAAAATTCGATGTCGAGATTTTGATGGATCTTCACGTTTTGAGGTCCCCTGATTCCAAAAAGTGGTTTTCGCGACATGGTTTGTCTGTGGGTGTGTGTGTGTCTGTCTGTCTGTGATCAAAATATCTCAAGAACGAAAAGAGCTAGGAGGTTGAAATTGTATATTTAAGTTAGGCACCCCCATGGGACGTGACACGAAGCTTTTGAACAAAATTGGCCAAAGAGTACTAGTACTTTACTGATGTACTTTTTCAGTTTTTTTCGATTTTCTCAAAATTCTCTCCAACGATTTTGATTTAAAATTCAAAATCAATTATTTTTTAGATTCTCTTTAAAATGTATATTCTCATTTTGTGATTGAAATCTTCTGAAGACAACTTTACTCTTGTACTCCATAGAAAAGATAGGAGAAATGGTTCCATGATAACAAAATCAAGGGCGGATACAAGGGGGGGGGGTAGGGGGGGTAATTACCCCCACCCCCCCGAGATTTGAAAAAAATACTTTTTTTCGAAAAAAAAAAAAAAAAAATGTATTTTTAATGTAAAATTTTAAAAATTAATAGGCTACTTAAAAATTTGATTTGTATTTATATTCTGGCAAACAAGTATAGAATGCGCCTTTAAATTACCGAAATTAAGGAAAAATAGTGTGCTGTGCGACGAGTCACACCAGATTCCCCCCCCCCGAGAAACAACTCTGGATCCGCCCTTGAACAAAATATAAATATTTTCCCATGTTAATAAATTTTATATCCGGAATTCTAATATATCGGCGTAACTAAACATATCTTGACATTAAAAATCTGGCGTGGCAAGCACAGAACACACTTTCGATTACCGAAGTTGTGTGCTGTGCGACCAGTCACACCAGATTTAATCCTAAGGTGGGTTGGTGAAGTGTATTTCTTTTATTGATTTATTTATAGAGTATATGATCTGATTAATCGATTGCATTACTGATCGGCGATTTTCTCTTTTTCAGCTTCCCCTCTATCCCACAGGACAAGCTCAGGCTGCTTTCAGTCACCGGCAGCCTGGAGTCTTTAGGTAATCAACTCAAATGAAAGCGCCCTGAAGTTAGGCAAACAATTCGACTCCCCAGTTGAGAATGCCTAACTTCAAGGCAATTAAAAAAAAAAAAAAAAACTAACTAACTCTTGATTAATTGAATATTTATTTATTAGCTAACCATGCATTGCATGATGCGTTCAAATTTATAAATTGAAATTTATATTAACATTAATTAACGGTGAGATTAATGATTTTATCATTTAAATGACGATAATTCTAAAATATCTTTTTTCTCTCTCTCTATAAATGGGCTTTTTGAGATAATCCTTAATTACGGGTATAAAAACTCATATAATTCAATTTGTGTAAATGCAGAGACGTCAATCACCGAATAGCCCCAAGGTAATAAAAATTCTCGCCTATTTGATTTTAAATTTGTTGGAAAGGCTTCTAATAGGATGTTTTTAATGGAAACGACGGACTTTTGTCGCGCATAGACCACAAGAAAGAAATTCTGCACATTTGCTGGACCCAAGATCTTTTGAATTTTAAGAGAAGAATTAGGAAAATGGATATGTAAAAAGATGCAATGAACCAAATTGAAGGGGGACAAAATTCAAACAATATTAATTTGAAGAGGTTATTAATTATTGAAAAATCTTTCTATAATGCAAACAATTAAGTAATGGGATTTTTAAAAATAAATTATTCTTTGAATTAATTTTTAATAATAAAGAATTTAATGATAATATTTAATACATTTTAATTATACAAGTTAAAACAACTGTAATTTTTAACTCTCTTTGATGTTCTACTGCTCTTTAATTTCTTAATTTATAATTGGTGAATGGTGTTTTTTTTTTTTTTTATATTAAAATGCTCACAATCGAATTCTTCAAGGGAATCTAATCTGTCTTGAAATTTTTATAAGTCCTGGATAACCTCACTTTGTCAGAGGAAGATCTATAATAGGTGGTAATATCTCTTAATACGTTTTTTTTTTTTTTTTAACACACACTTTTTTCCCATTCACACAGTCTTTTCGGCAACTTAGGCCATTAAAGACTTTAAACGATAACCGTAATTATGAAAATATATATATTGGGGTCCAGGCATTCTTATTTAAGTCATTTGGTATCCAAATGGCTTAAATAAAATCATCGGACTGCCTGGGATCAGAACCCTCGACTCTTGGTTTACAAAACAGGCGCGCTACCAACTACGCCAAGCCCGAGGGCTTAATACATATTAAAAATTAAAGAATTCACAATTGAATTTCTCGATCTTTAGTTTAAAGACAACTTTAACGAACCACTAACTTTAAAGTATATCCGTGCAACCCTAACATTTAACAGAATAATCATTTAAAAAGAGCATGAAATAAATTTAAAAAAATAACAAATGTGTAAATGTGTAAAAATGAGAATAAATAAAAAACGCTTAGCGATAATCAAATCAAAGCAGGTGTAAATAATAAAAGAATGTAATTGTGCTTGTGCGTGGTGGTGCCGCCGCCGCCTCCGCTGCTGCTGCATGTTTCGCTGCTTGTTTATGCCTTCATCAGTTGGCTGGACGAGTTCTCGGTGCCTAGACATCCACAACCGAACGCCTTCCATCCGTTGGCCTTCCGCGAGGGCAAACACCTTCACGCTGCCACCGGGGCCGGCGGCTCTGGCGCCTCCGTTCCTGGAAGTGACCTCACAAGCGCCGGCGCCGCTCTACTAGGCAGTGGCAACTTCGGCGTCATCCGTGGAGGAACCTTCTATCCCGCTGAGAGTGAAGAGGATGACTATCGTTATGGAGGTAGTGGATTTGGCGCCAACGGACACGGAAGACCCTCGTATCGGGGAAATCCAAGGCCTCACCATCATCAGGATTTCTTTGCCAATTTCCGGGATTTCGCTGATATCAACGTTCCAGCCCTCTCGGCGTATTCGCAGCTCTATTTGGTTTTGGCAGCACCCAACAGAACACATCAGGTAATGAGGGAAAAAGTTTTTCGTTTTTATATCCAAATGGTTTTTTACGAACCACGTCTCGTTTTTATTTTTTACTAAACAATCCTTTTTTATCTCCTATTGAGCTGGTTGCTTCACTTCTAATTAACAAGCTACCACTCGAATAAACTAGTAACAAAAATTTCGTGTCCCAAAAAAAAAAAAAACGGTCGGAAAAGATTTTTTTCGCAGGGCGGACTTTGGTTCCGCAAAAACAAAATTTTCCGCAGTGCGGAAAAAATTTAGTTTTTATAAAAAAAATTTTCTGCTGAAAAATATTTGAGTTCAGGCCCCCCTGAAAAAAAAATATATATACGCCCCTGTCATCACCTATTAATTTTATCCAATTATTAACAAAAAAAAAAACAAAATTAAAATATACCTTTCAATATATAAAGCAAATTCATTTTAAGAAAAGATGAATTATAAATTGTGGAGTATTAAAAATAGGAAAGACACTTTGATATCATCTCGGATTGAGGGATTGATAGAAGCACACCAAGCGGCGAGAGTTCGAACTAAATAACAAGCTAGCTTTTGTATGATTTGATTCTCTTATGCACGTGACAATCAAGTTCCAAGAATACCTTGCTTCCAAGTAAAATGGATATTCTTAGAAATCTATTTTATTAACGAATTGTTTAATTAAATGATATAAGACATTTATATAATAAAAAAATTAGAAATAGGATTTTTATCAAATACGAATTTATATGGTTAGAAAATTTTAGGATACACAATTTTACAAGAGAATAGAGAGAGTGAGACAAATTAAATTAAATATTATATAAATACCATTAATAGTCGACCCCGCAGTCTGAGATTAAAGATGACGACCATTAAAATTAATAATCCATTATCCAAGAGCACTAATTATAACACTGATGAACACTAATAATCACAAAATAAAAAAAACTTTTAATAAAAAAACGCGAATATGTAATGAATGGATGGCACGTCAAAAGCCAACTGACTCTTGGCTTCCCTTTCTCATTTAAGAGGGAGGGGGAATTCAAAAAGGAGTGGGGGGAGATGGCGCATTTTTTTAAATCTGATGTGATGTTGCACAGCACACAAATTTCTGTTAGCTTCGATAATTGAAAGTTTTACATATATTTCTGGGTAGTATGGTATATTAGAATCAGGGAGATATTAGAATTCATATGTAAAATTTATAAATATCAGGCAAAAACGGAAAAATTTAGATTAAAAAAGAAATTATGGAAAATTTCTTTGAGAGAACCCGGGGGCCTCGGGGTTCAGAAATATACGGTATTTAAAAAATATTTTTGTTTATATTTACCTTTTTTTCTTAATGACACCTGTACAAGGGCGGATCCAGAGGTGTTTCTGGAGGGGGGGGGGGGGGTAATCTGGTGTGACTCGTCGCAAAGCACACCTTTTTTCTTAATTTCAGAAATTTAAAGGCGCATTCTATACTTGTTTGCCAGAATATAAATACAAATCAAATTTTTAAGTATTAATTTTTTAAAATTTTACGTTAAAAACACATTTTTTTCAAATCTCGGGGGAAGTAATTACTCCCTTTACCCTTCCCCCTTGCACCTGTATGATTTTTTTATCAAAATTAACGAAAAATGTCCTTTTCTTCTTTGATTATTTCAAAAACTATTCACTTTTCGAAAAAATGTCAAAGAATAAAAACTTTTTAAAATAGAGTATTTTATCATAAGATAACAAAAAAAATTGAAAATTTTAAAAATTTTGAAAAAACTTATTAGGTAAAGTATTACTTCCAAGTGACGAATTTACTCCAAAAGTTGAAAGTAATCTACAATTTTAGTGTAAGGAGCATATACCAAATTTCATCGATCTGGCTGCTTTGGTTTTTAAGCAATCGTGTTTACACACACACACACACACACAGATATAATTCCAAAAGACTATACGAGAAAGTTTTGGGAAGTCATTCCTTATTTTTTTTAAAATTTTAATGTTAAGAGTGTTCTTGTATAAATTTCCTAGTTTACTAGACATGAAGTAACCGGCCTTTATCCTTTTTTTCGATAATTAATAAAATCTTAATGTTCGTTTCAGGCTTCCCCCGATGGCCGTCCCTCAAACATCCTCGACCAATTAAA
>JAKCPI010031554.1:0-12741 GCA_023213315.1 Euborellia annulipes
TTAAAGCCAGAGAACGCGCTTCTCAATGGTTCGTCCTAAAAAAAATGTTAAAGATTTTGCCTGCATGCCTTAAGCCGTTACTAACAATAACATTTACAAATGTCGCGATGGCTAGATCGGTAGGGCGCATTCTTTGTAAACAAAAATCCCGAGTTCGAATCTCGCCTTGTGCAACTATTTTTTTTTTTTGTGTAATTTATTTATTTTTTTCTTTGTTTCAGAATATTTTTTAATATTAATAAATAAATAAAATTTTTTTTAATTAATGGCATTTTATTTTCAACATGTTCCATATATTTAAAGAAAATTCGAATGCTTTCTGTCAATAATATAAGGAAATATTTAATATTAGGCCTATACTAGAAATATATTACTATTAATTGGACACATAAATAAATTTATAATAATATTTATGTTTTAAACAGTTGGGTCGTTCATTTTCCGAACTTTGAACATGTTACGACAATATTTTTTTATGTGTCCAATTAATAGTAATATATTTCTAGTATAATATTAAATATTTCCTTAATTATATTATTGACAGAAAGCATTCGAATTTTCTTTAAATATATGGAACATGTTGAAAATAAAATGCCATTAATTAAAAAAAATTTTTTATTTATTTATTAATATTAAAAAATATTCTGAAACAAAGAAAAAATAAATAAATTACACAAAAAAAAAAATAGTTGCACAAGGCGAGATTCGAACTCGGGATTTTTGTTTACAAAGAACCGCCCTACCGATCCAGCCATCGCGACATTTGTAAATGTTATTGTTAGTAACGGCCTAAGATGCAGGAAAAATCTTTAACATTTTTTTAGACGAACCATTGAGAAGCGCGTTCTCTGGCTTCTAACAGAATTCGTTTTTCATCAAGTACTACACATAAAAAAATTTTCGTTCAAATCGGTGTTATCAAGGCTATGCACTCCCCTTGTTAGTAAAATGTGCTTGAAATAATTTTGAAAGAAAAATGAGAATATACATTTTAACGAGCATCTAAAAATTAAATGATATATGAATCTTGATCAATATCGCTAAAGAGAATTTTAATAAAATTAAAAAAAAAATCTCAAAAAGTACATTATTTAAGTAACAATCGCCGCCACAGAGAGCCTGATATGCTCTAGTGTGGAGCTTTGAGCTTACAATTGTTAGTCAACCAGACAAATTTTTTTTTTAAATAAATAAAATCATTTTTTTTTAATACAACTTAAGTGGAAAAGTTACCTTTTTTAAGGTGCGCGTCTCGAAAAACCGTTAGAACACGATTTAGTACCGAGTTACTCTAGGCGGTGAAGAGATGGAGTTAGTTTTTCCCATAGGAATACAGGGAATTTATTCAATTTCATTTGAAAGATTCCAGCTAATTAATTAAGGGTAAAAAATTAATTATTTTTTAACACAATGATTACTAATTTAATTATCTAAAAGGATATAGAGCGGATTTTTTTAAAATATCTTTTATTTAATGCGATTAATCTAAAAAAAAAAAGAATTGTTTTTTCGAAAATCAAAAAAAGGGCTTTAATAAGTTAGAGATATTTTTAAATAGCTTTAATTTAAAAAAAATTGAGGTCGATAGCTTCAAAATTGTGGCCGCTGGAATCTCCCAAAATTAGCACCCCGAGACGCGCACCTTAAGACAACACCTCTGACGGCTAAGCATTTTTGTTGCCTAACCTCAAGGCTTCACTCTCGAGCACATCAGCCACTTGTGACGTCGATTGTACTAGTATTTTTTTTTAAAGTTTATTTTCGCATATCAGGGAGATTCTTTTTACTTTCTCTTACCTCTATATATATATGTTAATATATAGAGAGAGAAAGTATTGGATTCATGTCAAAAAATTCGATGTCGAGATTTTGATGGATCTTCACGTTTTGAGGTCCCCTGAATCCAAAAAAGTGGTTTTCGCGACATGGTCTGTCTGTGTGTCTGTGTGTCTGTCTTGTGTGTGTGTGTGTCTGTGAACAAAATATCTCAAGAACGAAAAGAGCTAGAAGGTTGAAATTTTATATTTAAGTTAGACACCCCCATGGGACGTGACACGAAGCTTTTAATCAAAAATCGGCCCAAAAGTACTAGTACTTCTTTACTGATGCAGGTTTTCAGTTTTTTTCGATTTTCTCAAAATTTGCTCCAACGATTTTTTTTAAAATTCAAAAATCGTTACGTCACTCGCGATCGTTTAAGAATTAAATAAATGAACATCGCTATCATTTTAATATCCCATCGAAACTAGATTTTCAACCGAAACCAAATTTCGACTTCTATTTTAACGAAACTTGTTTAATCATTAACCAAAGAAATCTGGTGTTTTTTTTTTAATTTTCCTTAGACATACATTATTCGATTGTGTTAAATAATACATATATAATTAAATATTTATTAATTCACATATCCGAAAAGTAAGGGTGTGCCGCCGAGAGTTGAACCACGGAGCCATCAATTTGTTCCCGATGTGCCTTAACTCTAGACTACAGCTCGATATTTGGGTATATGAACTCAATTAGAAAGCAATTTTAGTTTGTGCTGTGATCTAGTGGTAAGGGCAGATTGAGTACAAATTGATGGATCCGTGGTTCAACTCCCGGTGGCACACCCTTACTTTTTTGAGTATATTAATTAATCCCTAAATGATTTATTCCTACGGCAAATTTTTATTAAAAACAAAAAAAAAAGAAAATATGGCCCTGATCTCTATCGACGTCCCTGATTTCGTCTAGTAGTATTTTTTTACTTTCTTAAGTCAGTCGGCGATGAGGCCCCATGATGTGTCTGCGTGTGCTCAAAATAAAGCATGAAAAAAATAAGCTAGAAGATTAAAATTTTTCATTTAAGTCAGGTACATTCCTGAAGCGCTAAAATAAGCTTTTAAGCAAAATCAGCCAAAAAGTAGGCCTACTAGTACTTTACTGATATAATTTTTCAGTTTTTTTTTTTTCGATTTTCTCAAAATTCGCACCAACAATTTTGATTAAAATTATGCTCTTTGAAATCTATATTCTCATTTTGCCATTGAAATCTTTTGAAGCACACTTTACTCTTGTACTTAGTAGGAAAGATAGGAGAAATGGTTGGCCTGGTAACAAAATATAAATATTTTCCCACTATAAATTTTACATCTTGAATCCAAATGTACGGTTCTGTCGGAAACTAAATATACAGTATGTTTAGTGTGAAGCACAGAACACAAGTTTCGATTACAGAAAGGTAAGAGAAAGTTGTGTACTGTGCGACCAGATCTTTTAAAATTATAAAATTTTGAGCTTGTTGAATTTGGAAATTTATTTTTCATTTTAGTAATACATAGCATCTGAGTAAAAGAGGTCAAAGTAAAGGAGCGTTTGCTTTCCTTCGCCTTCTCATAGTCTCAGCAGAGAGATAAGATTTCATCTTCTCTCTCTCTCTCTCTCTCTCTTTCTCGGTGGGGTGGAGATATGAACTCTCTCTAGTCTTAAGGGAGGTACTTGTGAACTTGAATGCAGATAATATAACTAATTATAATATAGCGAATTATCTTTGTTATACATATATTCATGAATATACGATAATAAGAGAGAATGAGAGAGAGAGAGAGAGAAATAACAAAAACTTGTCTGTTTATAACACAAAGATATTATTTTAGACCTTAAGGGACAGGAGCAAGAAGCCCTTAGTCCGAAATAGATTTTAAATTTATATATTCTAATAAATTATCCTTTTAAAGTAAAAAATCTGGTGTGACTGGCGCACAGCACACAACTTTCTCTTACCTTCGGTAATCGAAAGTTGTGTACTGTGCTTGTCACACCAGATTTTTTGTGTCGACATGTATTTAGTTTCCGACAGTATGGTACATTCGATTTTCAAGATGTAAAATTTATAAGTATGGCAAAATGTTTATATTTTGTTACCATGGCAACCATTTCTCCTATCTTTTCTATGGAGAACAAGAGTAAAGTGGTCTTCAGAAGATTTCAATCACAAAATGAGAATATACATTTTAAAGAGCAACTAAAAAATAGTTGATATATGAATTTAAAAAAAAAATCGTTGGAGCAAATAGTACTTTTTGGTCGATTTTGTTCAAAAGCTTCGTGTCACGTCCCACGGGGGGTGTCTAACTTAAATATAAAATTTCAACCTCCTAGCTCTTTTCGTTCTTGAGATATTTTGTTCACAGACACACACACACAGACAGAACACACACAGACAGACCATGTCGCAAAAACCACTTTTTTGGATTCAGGGGACCTCAAAACGTGAAGATCCATCAAAATCTCGACATCGAATTTTTGACATGAATCCAATACTTTCTCTCTATATATATATTACATATATACATAGGTAAGAGAAAGTAAAAACTAATTTTCCGCTAGGGGTAGAAAAGTGTAAAATTATCTCATACCAGTAATGTGATTCTAATATTAAGATTTTAAATAGGGCTAGTAAAGGTTTTTTTTTTTTTTTTTAACAATACCACAAGTTAAGGCGGATTCACACCAACGGGCACAGTCAGATCAGATCACAGTCAGAGACAGTCAAGTCAAGATCGCTGCCTCGGGATCTCAATGCGAGTGTTCTCACTGGCGGGCACGGTACAGGCACAGTCAGATCAAGACCGGCGGTCTGCCCGCGGGATCGCCTTCCCGGCGATCAGGACTGTGCCCGCCCCTGCCCTTCCGTTTAATGAGATTCAATAAATTTCTAAAATCAAGGCGGATTCACAGGGAAGTAGATGGTGGGTAGTCACGGGCAAATTCACACAGCGCGGGCAGATTGCAGGCAGTCTGTCCCTATGAATCAGTGCGAACAGATACTGCCTTTCTCCATCATTCACTATCATCAGCACTTGCCTGCTAAAATGCCATTTAGAAAATTGACTCTATTAAAAATTGCTTTTATTTTAGAGGAGGGACTGAATATTAATAAATCGCGATCTCAAAGACGCTTTTGGGTACATGATATAGCTAAATCAAGGAGGGAAGGAGAGATTATAAAACTATTTCCACATCTGGTTGACGATGAAACCAAGTTCTACCAATATTTCCGCATGTCACACTGTGATTTTAGAAACGGGCACGGTACGGGCACAGTACTGATCGCCGGGAAGGCGATCTCACGGGCAGACCGCCGGTCTTGATCTGACTGTGCCCATCAGTGAGAACACTCTCATAGAGATTCCGAGGCAGCGATCTTGACTTGACTGTCTCTGACCGTGATCTGATCTGACTGTGCCCGTTGGTGTGAATCCGGCTTCACAGTGTGACATGCGGAAATATTGGTAGAACTTGGTTTCATCGTCAACCAGATGTGGAAATAGTTTTACAATCTCTCCTTCCCTCCTTGATTTAGCTATATCATGTACCCAAAAGCGTCTTTGAGATCGCGATTTATTAATATTCTGTCCCTCCTATAAAATAAAAGCAATTTTTAATAGAGTCAATTTTCTAAATGGCATTATAGCAGACAAGTGCTCATGATAGTGAATGATGGATATATGCAGTATCTGTTCGCACTGATTCATAGGGGCAGACTGCCTGCAATCTGCCCGCGCTGTGTGAATTGCTTGCCAGTGACTGGACGGATCGTGATCTGACCGTGACCTGATCTGACTGTGCCCGTTGGTGTACCCGCCTTAGGAAAAATCTGGTGTGACTGGCGCACAGCACACAACTTTCTCTTACCTTCGGTAATCGAAAGTTGTGTACTGTGCTTGTCACACCAGATTTTTTGTGTCGACATGTATTTAGTTCCCGGCAGTAGGAAATATTTGAATTCAGGTGTAAAATTTATAAGTATGGGAAAATATTTATATTTTGTTACCATGGCAACCATTTCTCATATCTTCCCTATGAAATACAAGAGTAAAGTGGTCTTCAAACAATTTTGAGGGCAAAACGAGAATATACATTTGAAAGAACATCTAAAAAATAATTGATTTTTGAATTTTAATCAAAATCGTTAGAGCGAATTTTGAGAAAATCGAAAAAAACTGAAAAAGTACATCAGTAAAGTACTAGTACTCTTTGGCCGATTTTGATTAAAAGCTTATTTTGTCGGTCCCGGGGGGTGTTTAACATAAATATAAAATTTCAGCCTCATAGCTCAATTCCTTCATGCTTAAAATTGAACACACACACACAGACAGACACACAGACAGACACACAGACACACAGACAGACAGACCATGTCGCGAAAACCACTTTTTTGGATTCAGGGGACCTCAAAACGTGAAGATCCATCAAAATCTCGACATCGAATTTTTGACATGAATGCAATACTTTCTCTCTCTATATATATATTACATATATACATAGGTAAGAGAAAGTAAAAATAGAAGAAATGGTTGCCAGAGTAACAAAAAATAAATATTTACCCATGTTTATAAATTTTACATTTTGAATTTTAATATATCGGCGGAAACTAAATATATCTCGACACAAAAAATCTGGTATGACAAGCACAGAGCACAACTTTCGATTTCCGAAGATAGGGCATGCTGAGTACAAATAGGCAGGTCCGTGGTAAAATTCCTAACATTTTTCAGCCTTTTTAATTAATAAATATAAATGTAATCTTATAAAAAAAAATTTCTTTTTAAAGGGTTTATTTTTGTCTTTTTGCTAAGTTGTTCCATTTGACTTAATTAAATTTCTAATATTAAGTAATTTAAATAATTTATATGGAAGCCTAAATAATGTTGCAAATTTTTTGCGTGTTGCCTGGCTTTTGAAAATAAAAGGGAGGGTAAATGCCATTTTTTCTTCATTTATAACCACCCCATATCTCGTGGGAAGCAGGCCTATTCATGTGGATTCTAAAATACCTCATACATGTGAACCCTTACACGTGGAACTTGACTGTGATAAATATTAATTTAATTCTCCGAAGTTCATTTGAAATTAAAATTTTGATATCGAAATTTTGTATCACTATTCATCCACAAGAGCTTATTCATTTGAATTCAATTTCAAGTAATTTTTTTTATTATTTATATCTCAGAATGTTGTGTAGAAACCATTCACTCTAAAAGTGAAGCGAGACTTCTGCAGAGCAATTTTCACAAACAGATTTTAAATGGAATTTTCTTTTAAAGTAAATAAAATACAAGTATACATATAAATGTAGCTAATATAAAGTTACATTATAGTCAATTTAATTATTGTATTATGGTGATTGTAGATATAAATCTAGTAATGTATACAATATATATTTTACAATTATTATATTTTGATTAGATGGGAAATAGAAAGGGAAGTGTGAGGGTGGAAGGATTTACATAGACAATATAAGGAAAGTAGGAGGCGAGGAGTTTTATTGGACAATGTAATAATAAAATAACAAAATGACCGCAAGAAGTGTGTTGAAAAGGCATATAGAAAGTTAATAATAGGCATAAAACAATGGCTGCCGGCTGTTTATGTCGAGGCATTAAGGTGGCCATTACGAATTGAGCCGGTAATTAATACACCACCGTTTGCCGCCTCGGAAGCAGACGCCATTAAAGGGAAACTCTCTCTATCTTCTCTCTTTATCAAGATCTATACATATTTATATATTGAATATGAACAAATTTTTATTAAATTCTACATTCGTTCACAACTGAACTTCGATTCTAAGTAGTTTTGTCAACTCCAAAAATTTTTGTATATACACTGGAGTAGCTGGGAAAGGGTTAGCCTGCGGACATATCTCATTATATAAATACGATATATTAGTGGTGCAGGCACATTTATTTACACCATTTGGTATCCAAATGATTTAAATAAATATTCATCGGACTGCCTGGAATTCGAACCCTAGAACCCGTGGCATTGAGACTATCAATATAAATCGAAAGTTGTGTTCTGTGCTTGCCACACACCAGATTTTTTGTGTTGAGATATATTTAGTTTCCGCCGATATATTAGAATTTTTGTTACCATGGCAACCATTTCTCCTATCTTCTCTATGAAGTACAAGAGTAAAGTGGTCTTCAAACAAACTTTGGCCGATTTTGTTGAGGGCAAAAAGATATATATCAATACATTTTAAAGAGCATCTAAAAAATAATTGATTTTTGAATTTTAATCAAAATCGTTAGAGGAAAAAAAGAAAGAGGAAAGCTTTTTTGGATTCAGGGGACTTCAAAACGTGTATATCCATCAAAACCTCGACATCGAATTTTTGACATGAATCCAATACTTTCTTTCTCTCTATATATAAACATATATAGAGGTAAGAAAAAGTAAAAATATTCCATTACTTTCAATTTCTTTATAATAATTAACTATAAAAAGGCCTTTTTTTAAATTAATTAAAGTTTTTTACGGCATTTGAGGCCATTTAGAATCAAGTTTTCAATATAATTTAGAAAAAATATGAACGGGACAACAATCCTTGCAATATGATCCTTTACACTCAACAACAATACAAAGTATCCGTCATACGCTAATTATACTAAAATAAATGTCGAAGAATTGTTTTTAATGTTTTATTCTCTAATAACAAAGAAAATTTTTAATATTATTATTTATAGAAATAGAAATAAACCTCCTAATAATGAAAAATGTTAAAAATTGATAATAACCTCCCTTGTTTACTATAAACTAAATTAAATACGTTCTCTCTTTATACGTTTCAATTCATTTCAATTTTAATTTTTGTTTTCATTTTTCCCTTTTAAAATTGCATTTAATAAACGAACAAGACTTAATTCATATTTTATCCTTCTCGTTATGTTTTATGGTAGTTACTCGGTCCAAATATATATTTATTTATAGTATTAGTACAAAAATACAAAATTACTTAACTAAAATTTTAATTAGAAAATGGTTAAAATTATTATTATTATTTTTTTTTTTTTTAATTAATCAAATTTTTCAAAAGAGCAAACCGGATAATAAGACATTTTAAAATAATATTATTATGGAGTATGAATTTTAATTAAAATTTAATTGTGTCTTTCGGAATTTAATGGTTTTAATTTTCAGGGTGAATATTAAAAAGAATGGAAAAGGGTTGGTTGGGTGGCGCTGGTTTTATTTATTTTTTTTTCTTTTAATTTTTGAAATTAAATTTTTATTTTATTAAAGGAGTTGGAAATGAAAAAAATAGGAAATTGATGAAGAAATCAGATACATATTATTAAATAGGCTACGTATTTTATTTTTGTCCTAGTTTATTTATTTATTTATTTAAAATTGAGATGTACTTATGGCTATAAAATATAAAATTTTCAAGAGACTTTTTTTTTTTAAAGTGAAACTTTTTTTCGCTCCTCTATCAGCATGTCGTGTTACAAGCCATGACGTCAAAAGCCGTGACGCCACAAGCCATGACGTCACAAGCCGTGACGACAAAAATAGGAAATTTTAAATTTAATATATATGGCAAATTATAAAAAATAATTGTGAGATTTAATTTTTCAATTTTTAAATTGATAAAATATAATTTTTAAAATAATTTAAAATGATTCAAATCTTCAATTGCTAAATAAATATTGTTCTCAGTTTTTAACATGCGTCTATTGATTCCCCATTATCATTCCCATTTTACAATTATTAAGATTAAAAATTCGATTTTAATACCCTTAATTGAATAATTTTCTGAAAATTTTCAGTTAAACGCCTACGATCCGAAAAAAAAGGTTTCACTTGCATCGTGATTTCATAAAATCTCACAATGATTTTTTTTTAGAACGATTAATTAACGAATAAGTAAAATAAATAAAATTTTTACAAGGATCATGGAAGGAGTCTTTTTGATTAATTTTTTATTTTTTTATTTTATTTGAGAATTTGACCTTTAGAACTTGTATATTTTTAGAAATTTTTTTTTGCTTTCTTGAATACTTCAGGGAATTTTTTGAATTATATCAAAGCATTTTTTTAAGGGGGGGGGGCAACAAATATTTTTATTTTTTAATTTTACTCTCTTCTAAATTCGCATTGAAAAAAAAACGAACAATTGTATTTTTCAAATGATTTTTTAGATTTCAATAATAACATTCAAAATGGGGTGGAATTTTTTTTTATTCTGCTTCTGTTTCCCTCCGTTTGTGGTATTGTGATCATCCAGAGGGATGACACCATCGCAATTTCCTCCCCTTTCTACCGATGCAATTGACTCCATCTGCGAAATTAATTTCATTTCCTTCCTTAGCCGAAAGAGAGAAGAGACAGGGGGGGACTCTCCCCCAGGCCATGTCAGGGGTCACTCTCTCCGAGCCGGTCAAAGCTTTCCCATAAAATTACACTAAATCTCTCTCTCTGGATTTTATTACTCTCAATATTCCATTTTTTTTATTTAATAAAACTCTCCGCATATCAACAAGTTTGATTTGGTATTTTCAGATTCTTTAGGGGGTGGGAAGAAAAATTTTTTCAACAAAATGCGGGATTGACAAAGCAAATATAGAATAAAAAAAAATTCATTTATTAAAAATATCAATTCTGAGAAGAAAAAAGATCAAAGTGATTCGGATTCCATTTTCATTTATGATAAACAAACTCCCTTAAGCCGTAGCGCAGAGGCAGAAATCTCGCCTCTCCGGCAATGGTCGGGGTCTTAATAGCCTCATATGTCGAAAATCAGGGTCTTGGGTTTTCTGGAAATTTCCAATTTTTAATTAAATAATTTCACACATGCTTAGTTTTTAATACTAGACCTAAGCAAAAATTGACAACAAAACCTTCTTTGCTGCTAGTTCTAGATCAATTATTGAAACAACTCATTAGTGATTGGTAATTTTGGTTGCATATCTTCAAGGAGTAAAATCTAACCAATATGCCATCTATTGTAATAGTATTGAGACTAAACCCAGGTAGTTAGGCAGCCCAAATGGCACACGTTCACCAAACTTTTTTTTTATAATTTCAATATTTTTTAATTCAAATATCCGAAAAAAAGTGGGTCCATTTTTCTTGATCACTAAATTTGCTTTCTGAATGAATTCAAATACCCGAATGCCCTGTTTAGGTTTAGTGATAAGGGCACTCCGAGTGCAAATTGGTGAATCCGTGGTTCAACTCCCGGCGGCACACCCCCATTTTTTTCTGTTATTTGAATTAATAAATATTGGAATTATATAAATTTTCTTCGTGGCTTACATATGCGATGTATAACATCTTAAATATTATATATGTAATTTCTTATTTATTAATTAAAATTTTTTCTGATTAAAATTTTGAAATAATTTTTATTTCGATATATCTTTAAATTTATAATAAAAAGATAAATTTTTATGGTTATTCTTAAAAGGCTCATTCAGGCTATTGTCTGCTTTAGAAAAAGGTATTTCTCACTTTAATGTGCATATGCCATTTGGGTTGCCTAACTTCCGAGCTTAAGTCTCAATACTATTGCAATAGATTGATATATAATGTTTTTCATCATTAACCGAGATTTATTAAAGTCTGTCATTTATTTTTAAATATTATCGTTTTCGTATTATAAATAGATCAAAACATACAAATAGATATTCGACTGAATAACATCAAAACAAATATTTCTTCTTTTTAATATGATTATTTTATTAATCTATGAAAAATTTTAAAATATTTTTTTTAATTTGTTTTATGAAATATTCCCTCTCTTTTTCGAGAAGTATTAAAATTAATGGGCAAGTCGCCGTCGTCGTCGACGACGGTAGCAAATTTTATATTATTAAAATAACCCAAAGGCTGTCAAGAACTTAATTTTATTGAATCCGATTGTGTGTGTGCCTCCCACCCGACCCCCCTTCATCTAAAATAGCAACCGCCGTGTGGAGTGTGTGTGTGTCGACGACCATTTTTTATGGCGTGTAAAATTTGTCAAGGAGAAATTCAGAGGCCATTCATGTCAGTTTGCATTTCGTTAACGACTCGAAGGAAATGAGTGCTTTAAGATTTTTTTTTTTTTGTTTTCATCGTTCTTTTGATTTATTAGTTGGATTAGTTAGTATCCGATTTATTTCAAGTATTTTTTTTTTTTTTTAATTGTGGAGAATGATCAAACGGAAGGAAAGAGGGAAAAATGCCTTTGATGTGGTCTACTCATTTACACTCTTCTTTTTCTTCGGTTTTTTTTTTTTTTTCTTAATGGAAAAGCTTTTTCAAGATATAGGGGCCTACTGAGGAACTAAAATATTAGATGACTTATAGTGTAAAATATTATATCAATATGCAAATTTTTTATTTGTATTTTAACATTTCCTATTAAAAGATCTGGTGTAACTAAATAAATAATTCCGAAAGGATTTTAGGATAACGCTTTTTATTCGGAGTAGGCCTATCTCCATTTTATTAAAAAATCTGGTGTGACAAGTTCTGTTACCATGGCATCCATTTCTCCTATCTTTTCTATGAAGTACAAGAGTAAAGTATCTTCATAAGATTTCAATGGTAAAATGAGAATATACATTTTAAGGAGCATTTAAAAAATAATTGATTTATGAATTTTAATCAAAATCGTTGGAGCGAATTTTGAGAAAATCGAAAAAAAGTGAAAAAATACATCAGTAAAGTACTAGTACTTTTTGGCTGATTTTGATAAAAAGCTTATTTTCACGCCTCAGGTGGGTGCCTAACTTAAATATATAATTTCAACCTCATAGCTCAATTCCTTCATGCTTAAAATTGAACACACACACACAGACAGACAGACCAATTTTGCGGGAGCCACTTTTTTTGGACTCAGGGGGCCTCAAAACGTGTATATCCATTAAAATCTCGACATCAAATTTTTGACATGAATCCAATACTTTATATATATATTTCATATATACA